>AYLM01000628.1:0-15343 GCA_001625345.1 Cairneyella variabilis
TAAATATTGTTTGAATATAAATTTGTAGAGTTATAGAGTTATAAAAACAGCATTTTGGTGTGTTTTCGGCTAAATCGGGGGCTGCGCACAGAGTAATGGCACCCACTGTTGGCGCGTTCTTTAAGCTTAAATCTACTTAAAATATTTGAGGATATGTGTTGCAACAATGATTGATGGACTTCGGAGTTGAAAGCAGCTGAAGTGTCCCCCAAAAAGCAAGCTCGGAAGAAAGACCGAGAAAGGAATGGCGAAGGTAAACTTGGGCTGCCCAAACAATCATTTATTTATTTAATCCAAAATGCATTCAGCAGATATTACTGTACGAAGCTACCGGAATGTTTGGAAGAAGAATGATGTAGGGTACGGAGAACCCCTCAATATACAAATAAGAAGGCGACTTAGGGTTAAAGTTCAGCTTTTAAAGATCAGCTTAGGGGCTGTCTCGGCAGGCCGTCTACCCTAAAATATGGCTATTTCCGCTGAGGAAGAAGCTCCTCGAAGGATCCAACTACGACTGTACAGTCTCGCATCGAACACCTCCAATTATCTTGCCGACAACACGTCTTACTGGCCAAGGAGCTCACAGAAATCGGAATTCCAAAGGGCGTTCCATTGAAGAATCTCCAATTACAAGGGACATGGCTCAGAGATATTCTGGTTGGTTCGTGGTTTTACCCGCATAGGGCCGCATACCAATAATTGGGAGATAGGATGCCACTTACGATCATCGTTCAAACGCCACATTTTGAAGACATGGATCCAGATGTACCTACGTACATAATACGAGACGAGCTGAGATTCTTCCGCCAGCGCGGTTCAGTGGCGCAGCACGTGTTGCAAACGCCCACCTTCATTTCTGGTCTTGTCAGTCCCAGTGGACTTTAGGTCATGATCATCATGTTCTCAGTTACTTGCCATGCTCCGTCTATTTTCAAAATGTATACATAGGAGAGCCTCAAGCGGAACGCGGCTCCTCCAAGCTTTTTTTCTCGTCTCGTTTCTCGCGTTTGCTATATATGCTTGTATAGCCTTGCAGCTGCTGTCGAGTACTGGCAGGAACTCGATCTCGCGTTGGCCATGGCGGAACGTCACACATGTCCCACCTCCGGGGCTCGACCTCCATCCGATTCATGATCTAGTTCGGGGGGCAGATGATGAATTCAGCAAGGTTGTACAACGAGAATCGCACACAGTCGCGGAAGCTGCAGCGGCGTATCGAAAACGACGAGGCAGATACCCTCCACCAGGCTTTGGAACCTGGTTTGAGTTTGCACAGAAGAAGAAGGGGCTTATAATCGAGGATTTCTTCGACCAGATATATCACGACTTATCTCCATTGTGGGGAATACCTGCGAGGACCATCAGCAAAGATGCGGCGAGTTTTGAGCACAGAATCAGTATACGAGACGGGAAGGCGAACAAGACAATCGAACACTTTTGGATGACGGATTGGATGGATATGTTCAAGTCGCTGGAAAATTTGTTGCCGGATATGGACATAGCGCTGAATACCATGGACGAGCCTCGTCTGGTTGTCCAGTGGGAAGAGATCAATGGCTTGATAAAGAAAGAAAGGGAGGGCCGAGTCATGCCGCGACCTACGGAAGTAATTCACACATTCAAGAGAATGCCACCTCCAGACGAAGTGTATCCAGATGTTGAGGTACAAGACAAGAATTGGCATGGCGAGTATCCATACTGGGGTTTCGCCAAACAGGGTTGCCCTCCTGATAGTCTTGCACGCACCTCAGAGGCACCCACGGATTTCTCTGGTTCACCAAATATCATTTTCCATAATTCAGATCCTCATATGAAAGATGGCTTCGTTTCGAACTTCACCTTGAGCGCCCTGATTTGCCATCAACCGGACCTTGCTGGACTTCACGGAGTCTTTATCGAGCCAACCTCGATGAAGAGCTCACAGGTCATGTTTCCTCTCTTCGGTTGTTCGAAGCTCTCTGTTAACAATGAGATCCTTATACCAGCCCCGGTATACTGGCGAGGCAACAAGCGCTTCGCTGGGACCAATCAGGGTGGTCCATGGCTCCTCAAACTTGATCGAGCAATTTGGCGAGGGGTTGCAAGCGGAGGCAGAAATCATCCAGAAAATTGGAAATCTTTCCATCGGCACCGCTGGGTAGCAATGACGAACGGGACGACTGTTTCGCTTGCGGAAAAGGGTGAGCAGCCGCTGAATTGGGACTTTCCGCCAACAGAAACGTACAACTTGACAGCAGAAAAGGAAGGCAAGTTGGGAGAGTGGATAAGCAGCTGGAGCGACATGGGTCTCGTTGATCTCATGTGTTTTCCGGAAACATGGACAGGAGAGGAGAAGCACAAGGACTGCGAATATACCAACCCATACTTCGCAGTGGCAGATGAAGTCACCATGTCTCGGCAATACATGATGAAGTATCTCCCAGACATCGATGGCAATAGCTTCAGTAGCCGCTACCTAGCTTTCCTGAGGAGCACGAGTCTTCCCATTAAAGCTACGATCTTCAAGGAGTGGCATGACAGCAGATTAATTGCGTGGCGCCATTTCGTTCCCATGGATAATCGCTTCATGGATTTCTGGGCCATAATGGAATTCTTTCTCGGTTATGGCGAGAAGAAGGGCCATGATGAGCTGGCGCGGAAGATTGCGACGAATGGGCGAAAATGGGCGGAACGGGTGCTGAGGAAGGAGGATGTGCAGATTTATATGCTGAGGTTGCTCTTGGAGTATGCCAGGCTTTGTGATGAGAGGAGAGATACAATGGGTTGGGTGGAGGATTTACTGGATTTCAATTGATAAGACAGCTCAATTCTGTAATAAAGGAGTTTGCCTGGCTGCCCGGCTGCCCGGCACTGTTTTCTTCGCTGAAGCCTCAAGTGACCCTCTACTTTGGTTCGGGAATCCGTTGGCAAGTGTCGGAACTTAAGAATTCAGGGAACAGTCAATGGCCCGAAGCTCAGCAAGGCTGGAATGTACGTAAAATTTGTAAAGCATAATACCCTTCTATGTCAGAAGGGACGTTGAACTGTCTATAAAAGACGCTCAAGTGTAGCAAATACTAGAAATTGAGATCTTTTACAGCAATTTTTTTCACTCTCCTTAGTTGTTTCTCATCTTTACCTGCATGGCTTCACTCAACCCTCTCATTTCAGCCGCCGAGCTTCTCAAAATTATGGACAGTCTAGATAAGCCATCCTGTCAAGGCAACGGTGGTGACCGAACTTCTGTCCTGCCAGCAGCCCAACGCATATCCAACATATGGAGGCGCCCTTTGAGACTTCTTTCAAGATGCGACTCATCGAGATAAGCAAGCCCTCGAAAACCCTCTGTCCAAATATCCCTCTAAATGCGGAATCATATTTCCAAAAATACGGATAGGATTTTGACAGCACTTACGGGCAGTCGAGCTCAACCCTTCCAGATCTCGCTTAAGGTCCTGTCATGCAACAAAAGGGGAAACCTGCAACCTTTGGACCACCTCATCTTAGTACCTGGGTGTGTCCCGTACTGGGAATTTTCGTCGCAAAATTCTTGCCGGAGTGAGGATCTGATAAAGCACGAACCAAGGTCACAATGTTGCTAACTTGTGCCAGTTCCCTCACATTTTCGTCGAAACCGAGGCCCAGAGCTAAAGTCTTGTGATTGGGTTAGAACTCAAGATGAAAATCGATACAGTTCAAAAGATGAGGGCCGAATAGCAAGAAGTCTGAGAGGATGAGACGAATGGCAATTGAAGCCCAGGAAGATCGCTAGCGAGTCAGTCCAAGGTTTCGATGGGCATAAGCCCACAGCGTCTGAACCTTATGCTCACTCGGCCGCTCGGCTCGGCAGACATCTTTCCACTTCCTGATATCTCTGAAATACCTACATGGTGGACAGTACTCCAGCTCGAGGCTCTCGCCGTTCTTAATATTTATTGGAGAAAATTTCATGATGCAAAGCTTTCGTTCTTTATTTAACTTTTGCATCGAATATTTACGGGATGATCATGTGGAGTGACATCTGCTGAGGTCATGACTTCGAACGCTTGAGGCTCCAAGTGCATGACTCGGCAACCCGAAAATTTGGACTCTGGAGCCTAAATGGACATCGAGACACAAAGACATTACTCAGATGGGTAAGCCACTTAGTTGATCATGGGGAAAGGATCCTTAAAGTAGATTGGGCTTCATGACTGGTAAATGCGCGAGACATCATGCCAATCATTCATCTGGGGTGACAACGATTCATGGTAGAAGCACCTTGGCGCGTAGATGGGCATCAACATGGGCTGACAAGTGCGGCACGTCAGCCTCAAACTTTATGGCGCCAATATGTCCCACATTAACGCCGCTGACCAGTGTGAGATGTGGGGTCTTGGGATATGTACTGGTCAAGAAGCATCAGTCAAAGACACCTGACTCCATCAGACGTCTCCCGATCATTGATCATTTGATATCATGTTCCCTGGGGCTCTGTTGACGACTAGCTACTTCTTGTCCTCATATTAAAGCTATGGAGCCATTGATCCCTCCAGTGTGTTACACCATGGCAGTAACAGAAGAGCACAAACAAGCTACGCGGGGTCTGCCCACGGGACATTCTCGATCATGTATGTCACTTCGTGCGGGTATTCGAACAAAGGATAGGAACCACGACCTCTTTCACCGACGCAAGTCGCACAACAAAACTCGGTCTGTGACGCAACTCCCTCATGTAGGAGAAATTATTCAGGATATAAAGAAGGAAGCATGTGAGACTCTCTTCATTTCCAACATCAAAGTGAAGTCAAATAGATACGTAGCTGACTGTAAACCTAGCTACATCCGTGTCTGCTGGGAATAAAGAGGCCATTAAAACACCTTCAGACTCCATTGGAGTACTTGCCAATCCAATCGAGCCACCACAATTTCTGGTGGAGATACCCTGGCCTACGAGAATCTCTACTGAGAACTCATCACTTGCTCAGGTCAACAAGGAAAGGCAAGTATCAAGATTAGATCTCATTGATCTGGTCCTCGGTGTCCGGCGCAAGGAGGTACCCACAGACCCCAAGAAACTCCCATGGCCCAAACCCAACGAACTCCTCAAAACAACATTTAGACCCCAACCCGGCGAGTGCACAGAGAGCCCAACTCAAAGCATGGCACAACAGGAAGACTATCTAAACGAGCACATCCCCATTCGAGCAGTGCTTCTGGGCTGGGAAGCGCTCGGAATAAAGCAGGACCTGTCACCGATCTGGCTAGTCATTCGCGAACTGGACGAGAAGATATTCTGCCACTGGGGGGCGATTGAGCGTCTAGGACTCCTCACAGTCGTGCATCTCCTTTTGCGTTTCCACGCGGACCCGTCACCAGAACGGGCGAGAGCGCTGCCTCCTTTCTTCAATGCAAAGTATGCTTTTTAGACTCAGATCTGAGAGTAATCTAAAGCTGATTCAGATATAGAGCGTTGGATTTCGGGAGCGAGCATTATGGGGGTAACTTTTACGTCTGGTATGTGCTGCTTGACTTCCAACGAAAAGAAATGGATCCAGGGAATTAAGAAAGGCTGACTCTCTCTTGAGGCCTGGTCTACGAGCACTCGCCCAAAATCCAATGCATCCCGTCCGCTCTAAAGCATGGTTCAAACTGAAACTCAAAACCTTCAGAATCCTCTGGAACGGGACTCTTCACGACTGCTTCACTCGGAGTACCGAGACGGGCTTGTACTCTTTAACACCCGAGTTCAGAGCAAGAATCTTCGACGTGAATTCTTTCGCTTTTGCACCTGAGATGTTTGAAGCATTCCCCGTAATGCATGGCGTAGCCAGGGCGTGGAATTCAATTCCGGGACAAGTGAAAGTTGGACACATATGGAAGGGTCCTAAGATCGAAGGTGGATGGGTTGAAGGTGACGAGGAGGATAGGTTAGAGAAGATGGCGAGGGAGTGTGGCGTAGATTACAGGACGTTAAAATGGGGTGTGATGGTTCGCGAGGGAAAAGTTGTCCCGTATTTTACTCTTTGGTAGTGGAATACAATTTGAGCAAAGCAAAGTGCAAGCAACAACTTCCAGCAAACCATAGTGCAATTTGTTCTTCCGTTTAGTTCTCGTCCAAACTTGTAAGGACTGGCAGACTTCCAGCACTTAAGTCGGGATCTCAAGACATTTTGTTGGTAAAAAGTCCAGAGCCAAAGTGACATGAGCTGGTAATAAGTACATAGCATCAAATAAAGCCACAAGCTCATATACATTTGATTTAAAGTGAAACATTGGCAAGTTCGTGATATCTAGGAATTGTGGTCGCACAATTGGAACGCCAAATGAGTGCTTCGCCTTATGACTCAATGCTCAGCCCCTTTCACAGGCTCGCTTGGGTACTGCCCATACCTAAATAAAATACCCTGGCTACCCCGCCCTCTTTCCAAACGCTTTACTTCTCAACACCTCTTAAATAAACAGATTAAACTATTTTTTACCACTCATCTTCTCTTTTTAAGTCTACCTTCTCATCCCAATCTAAAATCAACATCAAGGAACAGCCTCTTTCCACGTCCTCATGATGGCCTCAATACAGGAGCCTAAGGTCACAATGGACGATCTCCGAGCAACAACCAAAATGTTCAAGGTCATGACTTTGACTCCTCCTCCGCCGTAAGCACCATTTATCTTCTTCAGATGTTCATTGAATTTACTAAAGCCATCCCAAAGCAAATACAAACCCACCCTCCTCGGTCTCCCTCGCGAGCTCCGGGACATGATATACAGATACACGCTCATCTCCCCCTTCACCCGCTGGACCGTCCGTCATGGCCCCTTCTGTCTCCACCGTGATCGCAGCGGGGCATCTGAAAAGCCACCATTCGCATTGGCGAACTCGGACAGTTGTGTCAATCCAAACCGAATTCCAATTACACACAGCACCTCACCTCAAAAAGGTTCGCTGCGACGCTGTTCATGTGCTAAGCACCATCGTGGCCTCCCTCTCCTCCTCACCAACCGCCAAATTCATAGTGAAGCAGCAGGGATTTTTTACGCAAATAATGCATTCTGTTTCGACACTGGAGCCCAGCTCGTCGGTTTCGTGCATTACCTGCGACCAGAATTCAGAGCTTTGATTAAACATGTATCCTTAATGGGCAGCGGAGCGGGCATTGATCACAGCTCCGGCGGCAACTACGCCCTAAACCACGGCCATGAAATCTTCGACTGGGCGCCGAGAGGCGAGAAGGTGTGGGACTCCATCGCCTCCCTCCCAGCTCTCACTTATCTCTCTATCCGTCCTGAGTTTGCGGAACGGTGGGGGAGTAAGATTTTGGGTCTGTGGCCGGAGAGGGAGCAGAGACCGGAGATCAAGTTAGTGTTCGCGTGCGCGCCGACGCTAGGGTGGCGGCGTTACTGGTGGGCCCCGGTGGCTCCATTGCCCAAGTGCGAGGAGTTGGAGCATCTGTGGGTGAGGATTGAAGAGACGTTGGGGAAAGATGATGATAAGCGAGTAATTAGGGATAAGGCGACGGAGTTGGCGAGTGTGGTTGGGTGGGTGCAGGAGAGAGTGAGGAATAAGTTGCAAAACATGATGCGGGAGGGTGGAAGCGCGAAGGTTACGAATGAAATGAGGGAGTTGGAGGTTGAGATTAGGTTGCCGCCGGCGAAGGTTGTGAACATGAAGGTGGGGTTGTATGGGTTGCCTAGCTCCAAGGAGGCGAGGTTGCAGCTAGTGAGAGAGGAGAAGAGGATTGATGAGGAGAGGGTGAAGAATGGGTTGTTGACAATGGCTGAGGAGGCATTCGAGGCGGAGATAGAGAGGCGCGCGTTGCAGAAGAGGAGTAAGATTGAGGAAGAGGCGCTTGCTGAGATGGAGAGTTTGGACAGGAAGAGAAATGTCAAGAGGGCGGTGAAAGCGAGAGAGAGCAAAGAGGCCGAGAAAAAGGCTGCGAAGAAGCAGAGGAGGAATTTGAACAGGAAGATTAGGAAATCGGAGGAGGTAAAGGAGAAGGAGCGGAAGCGAGTCATCGAGCGATAGACGATAAAGAGTCGCCTAGCGGTGCCATCAATGGCATTGGACTTGACCAATCACGTTCATGATGCAGCGCAGAGGGCCTGTTTTGAATCAAGGTATCAATTCAAGGTAGTTTCCTATCCACTACTATCCTACATCTCTCCTTTTCTCACAATCTGACACCGCCTGCCTGTCCCAAATTGATCCGATCCAATTCCTCCTCGTAACTATTCGTCAAATCGTCTCATCTCGCCATGTTATACAGATATACATATATACACCCCAAAATATAGGAATATTAGCCCAGATGATCGCTGATCGCCCGCTCATTCTATGCCCATACGGTCGTTGAATCTGAAACTGAAATCTAAATCAAGGAAACGCAAACTCGCTGGGATGTGGTATAATATAGATAAGAGAGTCGTTCATAGAGACTCGTGATGAAGAAAACTCGTGAAAGAACATGAAATCAGATATTGTCCCTTGAATAAGGGGTGTGATGCTCGTGCAGGAGCATGTGAGTAGGTAGCTCACTACCATTTTTGTCGGAGGCCGACTACTATCAGAATGACCTATCATTCACAAGTTAGTATCCTTTTCGTTTCCCTTTGACAAGACGGGATTGGGTAAGGCGACATACGACAGTAGCAATGATCAGAAGTCCCACCACCGACATCCAGCGATTGAGCTTGCGCCACCATCTCGCACTTTCATAGCGAACTTCGTCCATAGGGCCGAATTGGCGCTGATAGTCGTCGATACCCGCGTTCGAGCTGTCCAGATTACTGGTGCTATTGTCGCGCTCATGCATTTCTCGCATCGGGTTTGGTGGAAGGGGTAAGCAAGCTGCTATCATCCAGGCTGTATTGAAACATCATTAGCAAACATTCCAAAGCTATAGTCTTGGATGTACTAGGATTTTGGGCAGGGTAAGGGAAATGTTTTAGTTGCAAACTTACCGAATGGGAAAACATATCCCACAATAAACATTACTATCTGTATATTCCTCCTGCCGAACATGCCGCCCTCCGTGCTCCAATTCACGCTCGGCGGCTCCCAAATACTGCGTCTGGTCGCTCTTCTATCCATCCGCAGATGTGGCGACCAGATGCTGGACCGCATGCTCCAAGTGCGGAAGCGTCGCGAATATGGGTCCTGGATTAACTGCCCATCACTGCCCAATTGGGGTGCGGGAGTGATCTCAAGCGAGCCTCGTCGCGGCGACTCAACGTTGGCCTGCAGCTCCCGCGGCCGTCTCCGCGGGCTATATATACTTAAAGGAAAATGGTCGGTATTAGGTGAGCCGCTGCGGAAAGAGCTGGCTCGACTGTTTGTGCCCTCTGTAGAGCTTCCTGGCGCGCCGAGATATCTTCTCTCCCCACTGCCATAGTACAACCTTGCCCAAGTCGGAATCGAGTTTCCAGCAAGCAGACTGTTGGCACGCGAGCTGTTGGTCGAGCGCATGGTACTCGTGCGGCCATTATCGGAGATACTGTAGAGACCAGAGAGTCGCGAGCGAGAAGGCCTGGTCCGCAAGTCCTGCATATCCGTGATCCCATCACCGTGCTCGTCTTGGTCGCCAATTATTCGAATGGAGCTGCCGCTGTGATGGCGCTGAATCTGAGGTCGCGCATACGCTGGAGCGGGTGGCTCGAGGGAGTCGTTTCTCGAATGTCCACCCTGAGCCGCTCTCAGTGCTTCCTCTTCTGCGAGCTCCTGTGCCAGAGAAGAACTGATGCTCAACATCCGCCGGCTGTTCCGACTCTGCGTACTGGGAAACCCGCTGCTCCTGCGCCCATTGTCCGACCATGATCGAGAACCCCGATCCGTCCCTCCATCCGATTCCGAGAGCACAGTTGAAAGCTGTGAGCTCCATTGATGCGGGTGCTCGTTCATGTGTGACAGCGGTGGCTGCAGCGGTGGCTGGCTGACAACTGGATCCGCCCATGAAAAAAATCCCCTGGGCTTTTGTTTGAGGATGGGTAAAGTTATTAGTGACGCACTCCCAAGTATTCCCTTCGCAGCCTCCTGCTGACTTAGAACTGTCGAGATAGAAGTTAAGGAACCAGATCGTAGGGATTCTCGAGATCTGGACTTGTAGTAGCCAAACTGCTCGTTCGATCTTCGTGCTCTAGGTTTTAATGGGGGAACGACCAGGGATTCCTGGGAGTATTTCGTTTTAGGTCGTTCGAGGGATGATGATGCTGCTGGGGACGGGTCCCCGTGGAGCTCGTAGTTTTCGTAGTGATCTTCGTCTTCTGAATTTGCTGTTCGAGGTCTAAATATGATAGACGAGGCTGGGGAAACTTCAGAAGGTGGGCCGAGTAGTTGATAGTTCGATTGGCAGGACGAAGGAGGTACCAACGCAGCTTCAGAGTGAGAAGGAGAAGTACCAGCGTAGACTTTGTAATTCGTGTTTTCTGACGTGGTCGTGCCAGTTGCCGTGGATTGAAAGGAAGGTTTCGTGGAGAGATCGTGCGACAAATTCGTTGGTCCGTCCGGTTTTTCTGGGAGAGGTGGGAGCGGGCTCTCGGAAGAAGCAATACCAGCCTTCTGTTTAAGGTCTGGAGTTTTGGGGACTTTCCGCAGGCCGCCGACGAGTTGATAATTCCAAGGGGAGTTGCTTATAGGATCAGCAGATATAGGTTGCTTGCCTTTTTCAGAAGCTGGAGTACTGGGAGGCACAGCCGCCAAGCCTCTGAGATCTGGTTCGGGCTTGCATGAACCTGTGGAATTAGAATAAGAGTCTGCAATGCGTGCGTCAGAGAGGAGTGAATCAGACGATCTATGCCTGGGCGACAATAAAGTGGGTGATTTGGAGCCACTCCCCACTGAGTGCACAGATTCGGCATCGTTCGAGTCGTCTTGTAGCAGCGAAAATGTCTTGTTATCCTTGTGGACATGAAGACGCTTTTTGGCAGGGGGTTTCGGCCTCGAAGTGGGAGATCCTGTAGCAGAAGTCGCATTTTGGGAAGACTGAGGCACTGTACGCGTTGTAGATATAGGCGAACCACTGGTGGACGTCGGGGCTTGCACTTTGGTGGTACGTTGAAACTGGTCGTCTAACGCGGACCCCCTGACTTTCCCTGGGCCGAGAATGTGACTTGGATGCGTTGGTAGGGGCGTCCGAGAATAAATCTCATCTCTGTGATCCGCGAGCCCGAGCAGTCGTGGCGGTGTACTTGGGACGAGACGGATGGCGGCGAGCGTGCTGCTGTTGCTTTGCGACTCACTGCGCTCGTGCAGAGGTCTTCGCGTTGGGGAATTGTCGGCCATGGCGGGAGCGGGAGCCAAACCATCCCAACTTCCCTACGGCGGAGTTCACCTGGACTTCGAGGCGACGGATACGGCGATCATAACGACCGCATACCGCAATGCGCGCAAACTTCTATAGGACTGCTGGTGATGGGTGGCCGCGCAATATATAGCTTCACCGCCAGGTAGGTTTTCTGGGGCCAAGCTGGCGGGTATAGAGATAAGGGTATAGATATTGCTATAGATGCCGTTTCGATATGCTGGGTGCTCGACGTCGCCTGAACGTGGGGTGCGAGAAAGGGGTGGGTGCGTAGGCAGAAGTGAGAATTGAAGCCGGTGATGGTGATACAGGAAGAAGGCAAGGTAAGGAGCGTAAGAAGCAGCAAAACACAGGACGTCGTTGATGATGAAGGAAAGAAGATGGAGAGGGGTCAGAGGAGAAATCTGCAAGATCTTCTGGAAGCAATAAAACTGACGGCAACGAGGCTTGCCAGTGCGATCCAACCCAAGCCCGCGGCTCACGGCTGGATAGCTCGTTGTGGCCTGCAGCTGCAGCACGCTGGAGTTGTTAGGGGGAAAGGCTTGCAAAGGGGTTGATGTTCTCCAGGCTGTTGGTATCTGGCTTCCCGAATTAGATATAGTTTCATGCAGTTCAACGGCTTCTGCGCAATCATTCGACGGGAGCAGGCAGATGGACAAGCGACTCGCGAGACACCGGTGACCGCGCAAGGGGGTTTACCAACTTTCGCGTGGTGGCACTTCTGGGGGTGAAATCTGAAGAGGGCTCACTCACCGCCGCTCTCGGCCACTGCTGCAGACACCTGCCCACTGTGGGCTCGAGTAGCATTCGCTAGGCCAGGAAATAGAGGCCGGCGGTCTAAGGCTTTTCGTTTCAGTACTGGCGCGCGTGCTGGCGTATGCGCGGTGAGAAGGTAATAAGAGTGGTACAAATACTGCATACGCCAACTGCAGCTGCAGGTCGTATATGTATGTATTGAGGTTCAAGCGCTAGAACTGCAGGAAGAGAGATTAGAGTGAGACGCGCAAAACTAAAACTACAGGACACGCTGGACTTGTAAACAACAACAGTCTTGTCTGGAATCATGGGTATGTTTGTATTATGTTTGCATTTTGATTGTTCCGTTATCGTGGGTGTTATGATCCCCCGCCCTCCACCTCTATCGTCGTTCCCTATCGATTGCGATGCGAGGTGGCCGCCGATATGATGGCCCACGGGCGATTGGCGATTCCCGCAACGGCGAACTGTCTGACTGCTTGAAGGCCCGTGACGAAATATGCCAGCGCAAAGGGTTCCACCATTTTCACTTTGCTCTCCGATCATCATGGTTCCCCAGTTCGTGCATGGAGAAATTTTTGGATTTTTATTGTTGTAATTTCCGCCTTTCTAGCCCGAAGAGACTGCGCCCACCTCGCAAAGTGCTTGCATAGGAGACGCGAATTTTCGTGTCAGGGCTGGAGAAACGCGACTGGTGCGGATCTAAATTAGGAGCGGAAGACGGGAGATTTTCTTCTTTTCTTCCAGGCCAGGGCAGATCAGCCTTCTAGAAGGCGGCCAAGTTGGAAAATGAAAATAAAGAGCAGTCGGTCTTGCGAGCACAGAGCAACATGAAATCTTCAAAACTTGCGGTAACTTATCCAAGCTTGAGGGTTTTCAAATCAGGATAGAGATTCCATGTCCAAATGCCATGTTCTGATATCCTGGAATATTGAAGGCGGCAGGAGATTCATGCGGTCAGGTGACAGCCACCAATCCCGCCAGGTCTGGGGTCTCCAGCGCCTCTGGGGATGAAATATTAAAATATCCTCATGGGGATAATATTGTGCCGGTCATATAAACAATAAATTATAAAGGGTTAAGTGTTTAAGTGTTCCAATTCGATGCCGTTCATCGGGTTGGTACCTGTGTGGCTGAACAGGCCTGCATTGAGGCTGATCTTGGAAGAAGCAAGTCGGCTTCATTCCGCGCCGATGAAATCGGTATCAACAACATCGCAACGGCAGTACAGTACGCAGGCCACAACGACCGCAGAATGATGCGGTGAAGCAATCTCAACGCCGGATTGTCACACTGTTGATCCTCATCTCTTGACATTCCTCACTATCTTTGTAAACAAGCTATAATCGTTCCAACTTCTCACCCTGGATTGCAACCCAAGTGAAGTACCAACGTCCAAACCCCATCGCAATGGCTCTTACCGGCCTCTACAACCGCTTGAAAGCCTACCATACTGGCGAGAAAGGTGAATCACTTCACCTCAATCTCATCCCAGTTAGCTAACAGCAGCAGATGAGAAGCCTCCACTCTCCATAGCAGCCGCATCTGCACTCCTAGTCCTCTATACCCTCATCTACGTCCTCCCCTTCTACCTCTGGACCACCACTCGCCCATCCGCAACCCTCTCCCGCGATGCACCGTCCGTGATCCGCGGCCGAATCGGGTCGGTCATCGTCTCCTGCATCCTCTGCTCAGCCTGCACATTCGTCATCCTTACCCAAGTCCCAAATGGCTCACCTCTCAAGTCCTTACACCTCATGGGCTATTTCCCAATTGGATTTGAAGAGAGCGCTAAAAGCTTACTATTGACGGCCATATTATTCGTAGGCCCGCTATATGAAGCCGGGATCGTGGAGGGGAAATGGAGGAGCTGGGTCAAGCTGGAGGGACTGAGGGCCGAGGTAGGGAGTTGGATTGGGTGGAGGAATTATGTTGCTGTGGGTTTTCCTACTTCTTATTCTCTCCCTTCCCTCCCTTTCATGACCTCCATCTCCTCCTACCTCAAATCGAAGATAGGCAACATACTGATAATGTATGGTGAGCAGGGCCCCCTAACAGAAGAACTCCTCTTCCGCTCCTCCGCCATCCCGCTCTTCCTCCTCACTTCCCTCTCCGCCGCAAACACCATCTACCTAACTCCGGTAATCTTCGGCCTAGCACATATCCACCATTTCTACGAGTTCCGCATCTCGCATCCACACTCTGCCCTCTTACCCTCCGTACTTCGCTCCCTCCTCCAATTCTCATACACGACGTTGTTTGGCGCATATGCGACGTTCTTGTATTTAAGGACGGGGAGTTTGGTGGGGTGTGTGATTGTGCATGCGTTTTGTAATTGGATGGGATTCCCGCGGTTTTGGGGCAGGTTGGAGGGGAGTGAGAGTACGATCGTAGGACCGGATGTGTCGGAGAGAGGAAAAGAAGATGCGCCCACAGGCGCGAAGGGTGCGAATTCAGATGGAAAACTGAGCCTTGGCTGGACGGTGGGCTATTATACGCTGCTTGTGGTGGGAGCGGTGGCGTTTTATAAGGAGTTGTGGGTGTTGACGGAGAGTGAGATGGCATTGGTGAAATTTTGATTTTTGTTTCTGATCAGTGAGGGAAGCAAGGCGTTGATTTTGTACGGACAAGGAAACACAGGCGTTGAGGATGAGGGGTGTACTATAGGTACTGTATTGTCTAATGAATACAACAGAATCCAAAGAGCTGAAAGCTGAGCGCAAATGGTAAGTGAAAACCGCACTACGAGGTTCCACGAGCACTAAAATTTTGTTTACTTCCTAATTTGGAATGCAGAATAGCTCCACGAGTACTGAAATTTATTCACATCCCAATTTGGTTAGATCTTAGCAATATATAAGATGGCAGAATCTCTCATTAACACTAATCATCTAATGCGGTCAAAACCAGCAAAATACTATTACCCATCATTCTTCTCCAAATCATCCACTGAGTCTAGATATCTTCTTCATTTTACACTTAAAGTTGAATTAAGAGAGTTTAAAGTTGAGATTTTGTATTAAATTCTCTAGTACTTGTGGAAGACTTGGTAATCTTGGAGGGCGGCAAAATACAAATATGAATCAGTGCACTAGGGAGACCGGCAATGGTGGCAGAATATCTTATAAAAGTGGCGGCCAGAGTCAGCAGAATACTATGACACATCAATATTCTTGAAATTACTTGCCGAGTCTCATGGTTGTCTTCTTTTTGCAATTAGAGTGAAAATAAGAGAGCCTCAGAGCCTAGTTTCTGTGTGGAGGTCTAGTGCTCGTAGACGACACATCTGGAGATGAGCGGTGGTTGGAAGGGGGTGGTGAGATAAGGGGGAA
>AYLM01002950.1:0-28533 GCA_001625345.1 Cairneyella variabilis
TAGAGTATCACTATATATTGACCTAAAGATGCGCAAACTTATTTTGTTTGTTGGAACCGATGCGGAAGTCTGATCGCGCGCCCAACCCGATTTACCTATAAAACCTCACGATTTAGTAGAGCTATTAGTAGCACTATAATTAAGCTCTCAGGTTTCCTCGTCTGCTGAGTTTGAGGACTGTCTAGTATTGATATAACCTCTAAGGGCTTTAGAACCGTTGCATCAGTCGATATTGTTACAGATTTTGACTTAGGAACAGCTCCTTTAGAAACCTTTTACGGGGCTGAAAGCGTAGCCTTAAAATCCTTCTGTAATTGAGCTGTATATTGCTTAACAGCCTTCTCTTTATCTTCCCTAGCTTTCTTCGCGTCTCTTACAGCCTTTTTCTCCTTCTTTGCTTCATTCTGAAGCTATACTTAGATCTCTAGCTCTGCCTGATAGGCCCTAGCCTTAACCACTTTAGCAGGTGAGTAAACCTTAACTCCTTAAGACACATCGCCTATTAAGTTCAACCTCTTTCCTTTCTTACGCTTCTTTCTCTCTATAATAACCGCTTCTCTAAGGTCTTTAGTTTCTTTTTATAGTATAGAAACCTTCGTCGATTCTTTTAAAAGCACCTTAAACACTAGATCCAGCTTCTTCTCTAAAGGGCTCCTTTTATACTCTCTACGCAAACGATGAACGTCCACAGCATTCTTAGGACTTTAAGGAACTCTAGGCAATCTCTACTCTTGCTTAATAAGTAAGGACACCTGAATTAAGTCTGCACTATTTATAGGCCAAATCCCAGGCTTTTTAAACGCATATTAGATATTAGCTTCTGTAAACGACTTCTCTTATACAGCTTTAAAAATAGAGTAAAAAAACCTCTTAGACATAGCAATAAGGCCCCCGCTCTTATTTATTAAAGCGTCTAACTCTATAGAATAAGCGGTAGAAAGCGGCTGAAAACACCCTACATTTAATGGCTAAAGCCGATGCGTTATATAAGGAGGTAAGATCATAATAATGATTCGGTATCGATCAGCCTAGTTTATAAACTCCATATTTACATATAAGGAATGTCCATCGATTAATAAAAGCCTTCGAGCGCGTAAATCTCTTAGTTTAGTGAATCTTTTAAAGACCTTTTACAACCAGCATAACCCTAGCTTATTGTTACTCCATCCATTATCTAAAGACCCGAAAAAAATGCCGTCTTCAGCTTAAACGTCCTATACCTATATGTCTTAAAGGTCCCTATTGGCGCCGCGGTATATAAAGAATGGTGGGATTGCTCTACCAATAGCTGAAATGTATACTAATAATAAGATAAATTCGCAGTTACCGTCCTGCTTATTCTTAATGACCCTGCCCGATTTATATACTTCCAACGTTATAATCCTTTTTATAGTACGTGCCATACTAATAATGAACCCTTTCTTATCGAAATTATATATATTATCGGCTGTGATGTGGTATTTTTCGATGACTTAGGCAAGCTAGATATACCACCATTATATTAGCTAAATCTTAAGAATAGAGCATTTAAACATTATAATATTAAAAAAATAGGACTATACTAATAAGAAGAATAGAGCAAACATAGGAGCATGCTCTGCGGACGCGCGCAGATTGTCAATATTCCGCAAATACGCACTCTTTAGCCTGAGCTTATACCGCTTGCAAAACTGGGCTACCCAGTTCTTCCCCACTTCGCGCCCTCTAATCTCCTTAGCTAGATTCTTAACAATTTGACTAGTAAGAGGCATGCCCCGATTAATGAGCTTATTAATATGACTAATTAGGACCTCTTCTTAAGTGCTGGTGAGACATTGGTGCCAAAATGATTAAGCCTCCCAACGAGTCTTAGTGAGGCCACGAATCCTCTTAGAAACAGCGGTACGGTCGCATCTATAGCGTTCAGCTGCTTCTCTATAACTTGCAAACTCTCCTTTTTGATATGCATCAACAGCGGCAGTAATGAGGGCTGATTTATCTGCTCTAGCCATGATTCTTGGTGCTGATAGTGGGGTATTTTGGGGAAAATTTTAGTGGGCTTTTGATAGGGAGGGGCTTTGACACGGGATTTCGGTTACGCGGAAGTGGATTCAACACTATGGAAAGCAACGCCAACGACAATCACGAGGTATGAACGAGAACGAAGTCACGACGCCTGCGTCGAAGCTCGGCTCATATTCTGGAAATGCGTCGAATGAAGCTCTCAGCAATTTTGAACAATCCCTTCAAAAATCTCAGAGCTCAGCAATCTCACCGTTTGGGTTGGAGATGGTAGCCTGTTGTCGCCAAGAGTCTTCAATATTGCACTCAAAGTTGTGGGACGTCTTTTGCCGAATATTCGAGCCGCGGCTCGACCTGTGGTTAGCAAGCGGCTGTTGTCCCTTCATAGGCCAACCTGAATCTCTTCCTCGAGAGCGGTACATGTGGCGACTAGCTACTAAACTTGACATCGGCGACGAGGATTCATTATCTCAACTATTTGCCGGAAGCCCAGAGCGCAGCGATAACCAAGACCTGGACAACGAGATAATCAGTGAGGCATTGGATGCAGCAATTCATGCATTTTCCATACACTGGCTCAGTCTACATGACGACTCCTACGAGACAGACCCTGTGGAGGCTGGAACTAATAGAGATGCACTTTCTGACAGCATTTGGGAACAAACGCGCCAGACTATGTATCAGATCATGTCAAGACCAAGTTATCGTTCAATCCTGGCATTACACATCTTCGGAATAACTCCAGTTCCACGGCAGAACGGGGACAAACGTGTCAGTGATCTATGTGTTGAGGTAGCGCTCAATCATCAGAATCGTCTTCAATCAGAACGTAAAGACTCCCAGTCAATTAAATCGATCAGGGGTCTGTATGATCCAGTTTCATCCTCTCCATTAGATCAACAGAGCCTGCAGAAACTCTCCCAGCGTTCATACATGCAGGATATGGCTTTCTGGTTCAGCGTTACTTGTGATACTGCCAGATCTCTAACTCTGCGACGCCCTTCTATATTGCTACCCAATCGGACTGGAGACTCAAAAGTCTGGGATTACGTTAAGCAGAGCATCCAGCGATTTGATGCTGAATTCCAAGCCCGTCGGTATTCTAGGATGCCTCTGTCAAATGAGGTCGCGAATGTTATTTTACAGCATGCCTCTGCCGGTGGGAAAATGTTCTGCAGTGTGGTGGCTCAAACCCAGGAAGCGCTCTCTGATCACGAGAGCGAGCTTTCCCGAGAGGCAGTGGTGAATGAGGCATTTCAGCAGTTGAATTACTTTGAAGAAGTGTTCGGCCTACTTCTGGACCAATGTGCTAGAGACTTCATGTGTATGAATGAGCAGAATCAGATCAGTTATCGTAAGTCTTCTAAGAGAGGCTGTTAATATTTTTGTCAGGGCTGATGAGCGCCGCAGTTTTGGTCGTAATACACTTTCATATGGCGACGCTTGTCCTGATAGACTTTTTGAGCGACACGCTTGCATTCCGTGCAATGGTATGGGAGGCTCGATACTTACGCAATAGCTCATGTCGTGCTATTGTGAATGCTGCTAGTCTTGCATTGCAACTCGACAAGAATTTGCCGAACAATGGCCCTCAAACGAACATACTGCTACTAGATCCGAATCCGGAGAGCACAGCTCTTGCACTCTCGAGGGCTGGGAAGTCTGTGCTCATTCTTTTTGGCACGAGAGAAATATCTGCAAGGGCTGCTCGAACTATGTTCTCCGTCATCTTTACTACTTTAGAGGTCGTATCACAGATCTGTCCTACTGCCGGAGATGCTTTGTTGTCTCTCAGGAAGTCATACTCGAGTTTAGATTTCAATGCTTTTGGAGACAACACTTCAAAACCACACACTACGCATGATTTGATGTCAAGAAACACCCCTGGACCACTAGGAGAGGAGTCTATGAAGGAGCTTGGGGAAAACGCGAGCTCATCTTCGACCCTCACTTTGAACAATTATGATTGGGCCCAAGGAAACCTCGATCTTGCAGTGTTCCAAGATATGCCAAGTCTGGGCACTGAGTCCGCATGGCAAGACTGGAATTTAGATGTTGGTATCTCTTCGAAATTCCCGTACGCGCCAAGTCATTCTGACAGGCAAGAAGGATCATTCACAGCACTTTGAGGTACCATGAAGCATGCAAATTTTATTACCAAGGCAGAACACCCTCCTTGCTCGAAAAGGTCCCTGTGACTCCATCCTCACCCAGTGTTGCCAACTTTACCGTATTTTTCGCCGCATCTTCCACGGACCCGTTCCCGACATTCTATGACATCCGTCTTCGTAAAACCCGGATCACAAGCATGGACCTTCCACCCATCCTTTCCGAACCTCTGTGCATAATGCAACATCAACATATTAAGTGCCGCTTTCGAACTGCTGTACACCGGTACCGGCACATCTCTCCACCTGAACTTCGGATCCGCACGGGGCGCAAGAGATCCTAGATCCCACGATATGAACACGATCCTCGGGGCAGCAGAATGGCAAAGGAGTGGGATGAACGCTTCAATAGTGCTCGCGGCTCCAAAGGCGTTGACAGGGAATGTTTTCTCGAAGATCTTGCTTAAATGGTCCGCGTTCTCTGGCGATTCCAGAACAATGCCCGCATTGTTGATGAGGATGTCGAGGCAGCCGTGTTTCGTTGCGACAGTTTCTGCTGCTTTGGTGACGGAGTTGTCGTTGGTGATATCGATGGTAATGCATTCAATAGATGGGCCTTGGCTTCAGAGGTTGGCCGCTTCTTTCAGACAGCGATCAGGGTCCCGAGAGCCCATGAGGATGTGGTAGCCTTCTTTTTTGCAGGCCAGAGCTTTGGAGGTTGCGAGACCAATGCCCTTATTTGCTCCGGTGATCAGAACTATCTTCGAAGGGCCGAGTTGAACCATAGGTAGCGACTCTGGGATAGATTAGTGTGAGAAAGGATGAGTCTGAACAGTCAGAGACTTCTGATGAACTTCTTGAACTGCAAAGAACCTAGCTCCAAAGGAAGTTCCAAAGAAGACACCACATTCTTCCGGCCTTGGGACCCATCTCCGGGTCCATTACTACTTCATCGAAGAATCAGCATTCGAGTAAACCACGGATCCGCTCACATGACTTTTCGGACGTGGTGAGGATGACCAAGTAGCAATGATCGCCGACATGATTTGAAATGGGCATTCTTGAAACACCTTTCAATCTAAATTATGCTTGTAGCCATCTACGTGGCCAACAGAGGGGATGCTAGAGCCATCTCACTCGCTCCGCAGCAGCAGGAAACAACTCCTCCAATCTATGCCCGATTGCATCTTTCTGCTTCGTACTCAATCCCTCAAACGCGATCAGATTCTTTACATTACCATCCAGCATCTCGTCACAGCTACACGGTACACCGCAATCACTTCCATACACGAGCTGCCCTCCATCCTTCCCCGTCATCTCGAGTGCTGGCAATAACAGACTTGCACACCCAGTCGCCGCAGTGTCAAGATACAACTTTGACAATTGCTCCTTCATCTCCCCAGCAGAAATATTCAGAGGATTCGGCACCCATGGCAGCGAGCCGAGGAGGAACAGGCGGCCAGACAAAGCAGGTAAAGCGCCACCGCAGTGAGCGAGGACGAATGTGATGTTGGGGTAGTGACGGAACACTCCTGAGTACAGCATCTCGAGTACAACTTTCGTGGTCTCGAAGGCTACTTCCACGAGTGCCGTTGGACGCGGCATGGTCGGTGCAGCGTAGCCGTTTGGGTGGACGAAGACCACTGCTTTTCGTGTACTCAAGACTTCCCACAAAGGATTGAGCTTAGGATCACAAAGGTAGACCCCATTGTAGCATGTTGATACCGCGAAGCCATCGGCGCCCAAGTCTCTCGTTGCCCTCTCGACCTCAGCGATTGAAGCCTGAGCGTCATCTGTTGGAAGTGCGGCCAGGAGACCAAAGCGTGAAGGATGCACTTTGACGATGGAAGCGCCGTAGTCGTTCGATGCTTGGAGTGCAATATGGTTGTGTGGGATATTGGACAGGAATTGCATGGCGATGCCTTGGCTGTTCATGTATGAGAGGATAGTATCTGCGTTCCAGTTGGACAGGGAAGGTGCCTTGAAATGTGCGGTGTGGAAGGCTTGGAGCTTTCGCTGGAGTTCAGTCTCGCTCATAGGTGGACTGAAGTGTGCGTGGATGTCGAGCCAGCCAGAGACCTTGGTCATAGTCGTGGGTTTGGAGTTGTTTGCTGTCATGATGAGTGAACGTGAGACTTCCTGTGTTTGTGTCAAGATTTCCGATACTGAGTGCAGCGATGGAAGTTATAGGAACTGAGCTCTTGATGGACTATGAGACTCGTATGTTCATGCTTTCGCAGTTTGGTGACAAGATTCACCCCGATAACTCCAGAATAACTTCCAAATCCAAGTGAGATTTCGGAAAGACTGATACTGTGAGCTCGGAACGCTAACCAATTTGAAAAAATAGTTCCTATCAAGTGTAGCTTATTGCGGGGTAGCATGCAAGGGTCAAAAATTCCTGGCTCCGCATGCGAGAACTTGTGGTCAAAAGCCAAAATTTAAGAATTCTGGTCAGCAATGAGCAAATTTGAATTTTTCAAGAACCCATTGCTAGAGCTAGACCCTCGACTCTGATGGTAGCTGTGTTGAAATCGACTGACGAATTCACGCTTGTGAAGTGAGCAAGTAGTAGACTATATTCAATTGACGAGACTTGGCAAATGCTTGAGAATAAAAGGCTTGCAGGGCCACTACTTGGCAATATTCTCTCAATGATGCATCGTGAAGTAGTCTTCTGGCCCCTCAAATACTAACAGAGTTCACAAAGGGATTTGAGTTTAATAACAACTGCGATTTCAACAACAAATTGACCGTTTGGTGTCGACATCCTGAGATAGCTGCTGAAAGAACATACGCCGCTTGATCCCGGCATTGGATGCGAGTACTTCTAATCGGTAAACGGCATCTGCCTTGAACCAAAGGTTAAAGAAAGGCCTTCGTTGCGATTGTGGTGAAGAATGCAATATGTGGAAGGTACGTAACTTTAGCAATTATCAATGGAAAAGCAGAACTGACCGATGGAGAAGCAAAAGCGGTGTTGACCGAATACAGCTATGATTCGCCACTACTAGCGGTCATCAAAATCTGATATCAAAGGAAGCCTCAAAGTTCTCATCATCCAAATCCTTCGTTTCCCTTCAGACAGAGTGCGGCCATTTCTCAATACTGTACCCAAACCGCCCCATTTCTAGCTTTCGACACCACTTTCAACCCCACAGGCTAGATGTTGCAGGAAAGGAAACATGGATGTAATCTGCAGAATACAACACCGCGATATGATCGGAATGATAATTCCATGGTAGCGTTTGGATTCAGAAGCACCACATCGACAGCTTCGGCAGGCGCGTGACATGGGCTTTCACCAGAAGGCTGCTGATCTGAGGGTGAGACCTCTCAGCACACACAGATGCGCAGCAAGAGCAAGAACAAGGCAAAAGCGACAAATACGCGTCATTCATGACTTCGTCTGCATTTCCATCAATCCTTCTTTCATATTCCACTTGACATCACGTCTTGCGCTGGATTTATCATCGTTGCCACGCTTGGTATTCGAGATCGATCGGGTTCAGGGTTGTTTCTTTTCCGACCAGGCTGCCAAAGTCTTCGCATCTTCGCTAGCGCGCCGTCCGGGAAAGCGACTTCAGCACACTGCGAACAAAGATCAACTGCATATACTTCCACAACTCAAACCACCACGACAATTCTGATCCTGCACCAACTAACGCGATCACGACCAATCCAACGCTGACGACCTCAATGTGTCTGTCTGCCGCTTTCTTGTCGTAACTACATGCAGTCTGCCTGTTCCTGCAGCCTTGCAATCTATGAACAGGAAACTTCCAGTCCTTTCTCGGTACTCTTCTCTCACAGGCATTCACCGAGCTGCACGGGCAGCTCACAGTCACGACGTCTTCCTTAAAGAAAAGAAAGCTCTCCCCAACGTACTCCCAGGCCCAGAATTCCGATAGTAATCCTGACATTCCCTTGAACTCTGTTGAGGAAAACGACTCTCCTACCGATCTCCACCGGTTCGAGAGCCAGAGCACCGCCGATTCGGGCCTCCCTCAACACATCATTTCCCACCTGCAAAGCGCATCGTTCGGAGCTGATTACATTTCATCTGCCGCCAGTTCTCCCAGTGCCGCCTACGCAGGCCTCTCACTTGACGGCGAGAGAAGTGGGGAGCCGTCAGCCCCAGTAAACCGAGCACACTCTTTGGGGCTGAACGAGACAGATTCGCAGAACAAGCTCTCCAGACACCTTTATTCGCATAGGGGTATCATGGGTGGCGCAGCAGAATTACCTCAGAGGTCGTCGTCACCCCTGAAGAGACCTGCGTCAGAGCTGGAAGAAGTGCCGTCAAGCCAAAAGGATGATGTCGATATGATCACTGTTCCGTCGGACCATGGCAACTCCACAGACTCCACAGACACATCTACACACTCTGGCTATGCCAACAGAGAGCAGTCAATTGATATGTTGAGGGATGAGGGTGATATTGCTGCCGCCGAAGCTCTGCCAGAAGAAAACCAGAAGGCACCTCTGAGATCTGCAGAAACAGGTACGCCATTGTTCATTGGTAGCTTTTGTGGGAAAATGAGACTTACTTGTGTTCTTAGAAATTCCTACTATTGACGAACAAATCAAGACAGTTACGACGATCTGCCAGGCTTTTTCTCAACGTCAACCGGAAGATGGGGAGAAGGTGTTCCTCGTGTCAAAACGATGGCTAGGACGAGTCACTTGCAGAGGTTCGGAGGCCCTGAAGCATAGCAAGTCAGAACCCGAAGGCGAGATTGGCCATATCGACAATTCGGACATCATACAAGAGATCATCAGGGATTCGGAGGGAAAGGATTTCGTGAAGTTGAAACCAGGCCTCGGAGCAAGCGAGTTCGACCTATTCCCTGAGGATGCTTGGAACCTAGTGGACGAATGGTATGGCTTGATGCCTGGCTCTCTTCCCATTATCCGAACTGCACACAACACGAATCCGAACAAGGAAGACCTTCCAAACATTCAATTCGAATATCATCCACCTGTCTTCCGCATCCACAGACTCTTTGGCGATAATAACCCTATTCTACTTGGTCAGAAGCTTGTAGCCGAGCACCCCTCTGCACCAGTATTGGTCTTCAGTCAGTCAGGGAAGTATTATGACTTCTTAGTCAAAATCAAGCAATTGGCTCAAATTGATCGAGGAAAGAAGGTGCGTGTATGGCGAGTTCCGCGGGTCCAGCCTGCTGCGGAGCCGGTGGGATTGGTAGCAAATACGGCAACTCCACCTGCATCCCGGCCAACGACTCCTGCTCCGGGTAGTATCGTCGTCCCGATCATTCGCCAGCCTCAGGACTCGTGGACCCAACTACTCCTCGATGTTCCAACATTCTTGCAGCTTGAGAAAAACAGCGAGAGAGAACTTATTGAGACGAGTGAGCTTGACATTTCCGCCAATCCGAAATATAATGGCAGCATGACTTTGTCTATGGTGGGTCTCGGCGAAGACCAGACAATTGTTCTCGATGAATGGATCCAAAATGACAGCTTTGTCTCCAATTTCGTCTCCAAGGCTAGCAAGACAGGTTCCACAGCTATAACCAGATCGAGTGGCCTACACCAACAATCCAATAGTCGGCCGAATAGTGGCCGGAACAGTCCAGCTCCTGGCCCCGTGACTCGCGGCCGAGCAAAGGGAAATGGTAGAACTAAAGGAACTGTTGGTCTCAGCAACCTTGGGAATACGTGTTACATGAACTCTGCTCTGCAGTGTGTCCGGAGCGTGGAAGAATTGACAAAGTACTTTTTGAGTGGTTACGCCAAGGAGGAGCTGAATACCGAAAATCCTTTGGGTAACGGTGGTAATGTAGCTCTCGCTTATGAGAGCCTTCTCTACGAGATCTACAGAGAACCAACACCAACCTCCTTTCCCCCTCGGGGATTCAAGGCTACCATTGGCCGTTATGCTCCCGCGTTCTCCGGCTATGGCCAGCAGGATTCGCAGGAGTTCCTTGGATTCCTTCTTGATGGGCTACAAGAAGATCTCAGTCGAGTCAAGAAGAAGCCCTACATCGAGAAGCCGGATTCAACAGATGATATGGTCAACGATCCTGAGGCGATCCGAAAGATGGCGGCTCAAGTCTGGGACATCACCAAGAAGCGGGATGACT
Source organism: Cairneyella variabilis (assembly GCA_001625345.1). Taxonomy (NCBI): domain Eukaryota; kingdom Fungi; phylum Ascomycota; class Leotiomycetes; order Helotiales; genus Cairneyella; species Cairneyella variabilis. Next base: position 10,220 of record AYLM01002950.1, read on the forward strand.
CCGTGATCGCGGATCTCTTCACTGGCATGTATAAGTCGACCCTAGTCTGCCCTGTTTGTGACAAAGTCAGCATTACATTTGATCCTTTCAACAATTTGACCTTACAATTACCGATTGAGAATGCATGGTTCCATGACGTCTTCTTCTATCCCTTGAATGACAAACCAGTCCGAATCACTGTCGATATGGACAAGCATGGTAGCATCATGGCCATGAAGGAGTTTATCGGCAGAAAAGTTGGTGTTTCAGCTGAGAGGTTGTTCATCGCCGAGGAGTTCAAGAGCAAGTTCTACAAGATTCATGAAAACGGCAAGGTGGCTTCCGAGGAAATTCAAAGTAACGACACGATCATCGCTTACGAACTCGAATGCAAGCCAACAAATTGGCCGCCTACTAAATTGAAGAAGAAGAAAGGCAAACAATCTATGCTGGCGTTCGGATATAGCAACGAATCTGAGGAGGACGAGATACCAGAATGGAACCATCCAATTGCTGATAAGATGATGGTGCCTGTATTCCACCGTCGTCCCGCCGAGCGCGTGAATAGGTACAGTAAAAAGCAGTGGGAGCTTGATATCGTGCCTCATTTCATCATCCTCACACCTGAAGAGGTAAGCTTGCTCATCTTCCAATCTCCCCAGCATACTTACATCTGCAGGCTCGAAGTGAGGATATCATCAAGAGAAAGATTCTAGAGAAGATTGCAACCTTGACCACCAACCAGGACTTCGTTGATGACAGTGAGCCGGATGCTAGTGTTGCGGATAGTCTTGACCCAGACATTGTCCTTACGACTGCCTCCGATGCAGATTCTTCTGGTGGAAGCAAGGTAGTTGCCAGCTCTGTTGATGGAGAAGACGATGTTGTGGATGTTAGCATGAAGGGAACACACCTCTTGTCCGAGTCAACAGATGGTGATGCCGCCGCTTCCAAGGGACCCGATGTACCTGGAGCCTCGTGAGTACTCTAATTCTATGAAACTTGAGCAAGAATTCTAATCAATATCATTTAGTCCTCCCCTCAAGCAATTTAACAAACGTCGTCCACCCTTCCTTGCTCCCGGATCATTCTTGAACCCCTTCTTCCAGAATTTGTTCGATCTTTGTTACCTTCCCCGGCAAAAGGAGATGATTCCAACCGGCTGGAACAAAGTCGACGAGGACACGGCCTACAAGCCACTCTCATCAAGGAACCCACAAGTGGACCAATCTTACGATGAAGATTCGGTAAATGGTTACGACAACATGAATGGCGGGGCTAGTTCCGAGGCAAGTGAGGAGAGTTTACGAAGTGACAGCTACAATGCACCTACGCGAATGGCAGAGGAGCAATCTAGTGATGAAGACGACCCCCCAATCCCTGCCAATAACAACCGAGTAAGTAACATATATCTACCCATCGTTTCACGGACTACCCCAGCCATTATGAGCACATTCCATCTTCTGACTGATGCTAGAATCTTCCTGTTCGATCCGCCGGCCCAAGATCCGGTGTTAGAGTAGGTCACACGAAGCGTCGCAACCCTAAGATGAAAACTTACTCAAAAAAGGGCAAGCAACCACGAAAGCTTCCAGTCTTGGATGATACCGAACAAGATGCTCCGGATGAAGGTCCTCTTATCCGACTCGGTGAGGCCATTGTTGTTGACTGGAATGCCGCTTCATTCGACAAATTGTTTGGAGGTGATGCTCAGGACAAAGATCGAGGTGCTCGAACTTGGGGTTCGGACGTGATCCCGAAATTGGAGGATCAGGAGCTCATCGCCAAGCGAAAATCTCGAGCACATCGAAAAAAGACAGGTATCACTCTGGACGATTGCCTGAACGAATTCGGCAAGGAAGAAATCCTGTCAGAGATGGACACTTGGTACTGCCCTCGCTGCAAGGAACACCGCCGAGCCAGCAAGAAATTCGAGCTCTGGAAGACACCTGATATCTTAGTCATGCACCTGAAGCGTTTCAGCTCTGCGGGCTTACGGCGAGACAAGTTGGACGTCTTCGTCGACTTTCCTATTGAAGGCCTGGATCTAACTGAGCGGGTTATCGAGAGTGAAGATGGCAAGGAAGAAATCTATGATCTTTTTGCAGTTGACGATCACTGGGGCGGGCTTGGAGGTGGTCACTACACTGCATTCGCGAAGAATTATGTGGATGACCAGTGGTACGAATACAACGGTACGTCCCCGCTATTTCACTCCCGTGTTATCAGTCTCCTAACGTGTACCAGATTCCTCGGTCTCTAAGACGAACGATCCTTCCAGGGTTGTGACATCTAGTGCATACCTTCTTTTCTATCGACGACGATCGAATGGCCCACTTGGTGGTCCCAGGATCGCAGAAGCTGTTCGAGCACTTGATAACCCTACTGAACCCCTGGAAGACGAAACCGAGTCGGGGGAAGAACAGGGCCTCGTCGGAAACTCCTCCCTACGTGGGTCGTCGAGCGCTTTGACAGGAGTAGGAGCAGCTCACCGTCATCAAAGTCATGGTTTGGGCAATGGCGGGGTGATGACGACAGTAAATCCCTCGGTCCTTGAGAAAGACAAGCTGCCGGCTTACGAAGACATCGAAGATGAAGGTGCTCCCTTGACCATGCCTGGTCCTGCCATGGATAATGGCTTGCAACAAAGTATTGAGGATGAAGGAATCGGTCTTATTGAAGAGCCGACTTCCAACAACATGCAAAACGTTGGCTACCCCACTCAGGCTTGGAACTTCAGCAGCCTGAACGAAATTGGTCGCAACACCAGGGGAGAGCAAATGGTTTCTGGAACTGGATCTGATGCTGGTGGTACATCCGACGTCTTTGACGATGATGGTAGGAGTGACATCGTCCAGCACGACTCCTCTGCAAGCGAAACCTCACTCCTCGCGCGGACCCATGATTTCGATAATGCTCCGGTTGCTGATGACTATGTTGATGAAAGCATGGTACCTGACCTTGATGAGGAAGCACAAGCTGCTCATATCGCGGTGCAAGCTGACATCATGGATGGCATGAGGAGTGGCTTTTATCAAGGAATACCTACCGTCCATGTCACAGCTGACGAGGAGCAGTTCGTTGTCGAGGATCCAGAGACGGCGGAAATCCACGTCGATGAGGACCAAAAGATGGATTGAGGTGTTGCTGTTAATGTGTTATGCCCCTTTGGGTTCGGCGATATGATGATGGAGTTGCGGTTGCGGTTGAGATCATGGATGGTGGGTGGGGTGGGTGAACGGACCGAAACGACATTTTGCATGCTGGCACGCCGTTGCTGGCTTTCTTTCTCTCTTTCCTCAGGTTTGCTCTCCGATGCGACGGATCATTGCGCTGCGAAGACCTTCAGAATGGAGAGCAAAGATATGACATTACGTATTACCAACAACTAAAGGGTGGAAATTCGTCTGTATACATGGTGCTATGGTGCTGCGGATGTGCAAGATCCGGCACGATGAGATGTGAGATATACTGTATGGTCATACAATAGAGGCATGTTTTTGAGGTTCTCTCGTTCGATGCTTTGTGGATGACTGTGACGGACGAGTGTCCTACTTCTTCCCTGACCTCCTCCCGCTCTGCCCCCCTTACAAAATTATTCCTTGCTCGTATTCAATAGTCTCCAGCACCATTCCTGCCTACTCAATTAAATCTCCATTGTCCATCATTCTGTTCTTGCCATGGCCAACCAACGCCGCAAGCGCAGCTCTTCCATCATCAGGTCTTGTTGACAAGGAGGAGGCTCAACCGAACGATGCTCGAGATCTGACAGACAGAATTGTTATTAGCGGAGATGCAGAACAATTGAAGCCAGTAGGCTGAATAAAAGTTTACCTTGAGGCATGCGGACACGTCGAGTGACGAGTACGGTGATGATTGCGAGCAAAGTCGAGACGATGCTGAAGGACAAGGCTAGTGAGTCGCTGGTCGAAACTATTTCAGATAAGGCATTTCTCGGAAGTGGAAGAGTTGTTTCGGAATCTTACACATTGTTGTTGGCTTTTTTCCCCCGTTCTCGATATCTTTTCGTTCGTAGCAGAGGTGAGCTCAGTGTTGTTGGAAGTGAGAAAGTCTCTCAAGAGATGGGGATTCGGGGGTTTGGGTATCTTATGCGTGGTTCGCGTAGATCAGGGCAGCCAATCACCAATATTGAACTCGGTGCCAGACAATCGGCCAGTTACACACGGCGTGAGCAGAGTGGTTTGCTGCTCGCAGGAATAGGCAAGGATTGTTCGAGGTCATGATCTAGGATCACATTCCAAAGATCCAGCGGTTCCAACTGCCCCGCAAGCCCCAAGTTTTATCTCATAGGACGGATGTTTGGTGTTGATGCCGTTCCAATTGCCCCGCAAGAGCCCAACTCTTATCTCATTGGGTGGACCTTCGCGGCTGGCTGAGCTCAGCGAGCCGTTCGATACCACACCCATCTGCGTTGCGATAGGCTGAATTGTACCAACAGACCATTCCACCCCGCGAACGGTACCGCCAAGTTGATGATCCGCGAATGCCCGTCAAATCCATACCTCCCAAACTTGGCCGAGTTGAAAAAAGCTATGCTTGGCCTGCCAGTATTTCCGCGAGCTTCGGTGAACTTGAGATATATGAACGCAACCTGGTTTATTCTTTGTTCCTCCCTTACCCTCACGTTGCATTTGTTGAATATCGCTAGTGCCGAAAGGTGGAGAGTTTCACAACCATTTCTTCAGTGACATTTGCGACCTTTGCATTTCACTGCAACATTGTTGAACTGTACATACTGAGCTAGTCAGCAACGAGTTGTCGATAGATACCGATTTGAGTCGTTGGCGGGCATGATACACATATTCATCTCGGCTTCAATTTCTGCGGGCAATTTAACCTGAATTTTTATTTTACTCGCAAACTGCTTTGCTATTAACTTTTGCTACAAGCTGGAAGGCTAGCTATCTCTCCCATCTTCAGGATGGTGAACTTCTATCGTGATCGCGTCGAGCGGCTATTGACAGTATCAAATGGTCTGCAATTCAACGATACTTGTGTCTTGGCTAGCTATTAAGCGCCAAAACCACATGGTATCCAAACTGGGTTGAACATGACACAAGGGAAGTTCTTGAATTTCTCGAACCCTTTCCTCTTCTCCTACTCTGCTCATGCTCTGTCGCCCCATGAAGGCTAGTCTCGAGTTATAGTCCACCGCCGCACACGCAACTCTTCCACCCTCAAGTCTTGATAGTGAGCAGCGTCAACGGATCCATACTCCATGTCTTCAGCGATCGCTTGTTAGCACAGTTTGTCGGCAGAGTACCTGAATACCCAACCAGGCGGAATGCACACCTCGAGGCCTTTGTCCATGAACTCGTCGAGCGACGAGTACCGTGATGATTGCGAGCAAGGTCGAAATGAGACCGAATGACAAGGCTAGAGTGTCGCTTGGGTAACTAGAATCCCATTAGCAAGATTTCTTAGCAGGCTGTAATGAACCAATTGTACTCACGCATCTTGAATGTTTCCAATTCAGCAGACTTTTGGTCACCACGCAGACTCTGGTTTTAATTCTTTAACGTCGATGAAGGTTAAAGCTACTCCTCGAGGAAGGGGTTACAGCCGGGTACGATTGTGGCAGAACTTGGCAAGCGACTGGTTCCCTAGGTCAAGAATGGATCCTTGGATTCGGGGTTTTAAAGCTTATAAAAATCTTGAAGAGATGAATGGGGGAGATTGCAGAAAGTGGGGAGTTGACCCTTTTTTTCCTCCTGCATCGCGGGAAGATGAGGTGGCAGGACAAAGGTTGTCCCGGTATGGCGCGGGGTTGAATCAGCTTGAATCATTATCACGTGATTCCACCTCGATTGCCTTATCGCTGGGTATTGGAAGGCTTAGCCTTCTCTCATTGTCCTGGGCGCCTCTCTTCTGTTTTATTTACTTCTCAGGCGCGATTTTTTCTGTCAAGAATATAGTTAGATGTGGCTGTGGTCGAAGCTGGTCGTTTAGTGAATGACTGAGGGGAATCAAGCTGGGAGAACAACATCATACTGATGTTGTATCCCTTATTAACGAGTCAATTGTTGCTTGCCAGATTTCTGCTTCCTAAATCATGAGATCGATTGCTCAACTTCAAGTGTGTATGTAAAGTCTTTGTGCATCTGGAAAGAACCAACTGAACTTGCAGTGCGTTGAGCTCGAGTAGACTAAAAGAATGATGAGTATGCTCTTTTCACTCTGTAGCTTTAATTTCTCGTGAAATTCTGTATTCTTGCTCTAGTTTCTGTACAAGATGGTTTGTCTGTCGTGATCGACCCGCCCCCTTTTCCAGACTCGGCAAGTAGGCTCGCGCTAAGAGCCCACCTCAACAACAATAACAGCAACAACGGAACAGAGCAGCACCAATAAGTAACAAAATCTCAAGTCTTTCCTCCAATAATTTCCATGTCCCTGCACCATGGCACAATCTTTTGCGCCCTGTTAAATCCAACATTCCGTTATGCAGTCGTCAGCATCGACGGCACGGTCGACCATCTTCTCAAACGCAGTTCCTCCAGCATCAAACATTGGGAATGGATAGGAAGGTCGAGTGGCAGGCCCTCTAAGTCATGTGGTGGAAAGATGAGTTGATAGCCGGAGGAGGCTTTGCTGCTCGAAGACATATTTTGATATAAACCTAATTATGTACTTCCTTGTTACCACCTTTAGTTCTCGCTCGAGTCAAATCGTCTTATTTCAGACCTTTTACATACTGTAAGTCTTAATTTTAGACAAGAGCAACCCGGAGTCAATTTAGGCGACTAGATAAAAGTCGGATATAAGTCCTTCAAGTTGGATTTAGGTGATGGTATGTTATTCGATATGTTACCATACTTAATACTTTGGCTCAACTTTCGTGAAGTAATAATCAGTCCATCTTGCTTGACCCCTCTTTTATTTAGACCGGGCTACTATCATAATTACAGCGACAGCAATAGACCCATCAAAGAGTAGGAATGAGCTTGAGCTTTGCAGATACTACCAACGGCTTGCAAGTTATTACTTGTACATTACAATACTAGGCTAATTTCATACGATTTCTCAACGAGCTTGGAGCATTCAATCAGCACTCAATGATTGGCTTCACATTCAACAAAATTCCTGGCTCCACAACTTGCTGGGTGAAAGCATTCTTGGACGCAAACGACCTAGCAGATAACGGGTCCAACACAATGTCAAAGTTTCGACACAACATACCCAATGTCAGAGTGATCTCTGCAGTGGCGAGGTTCTGCCCAATGCAACTCCGCAGTCCCTTCGAAAACGTGCACAAGTAAACATGAGTTCCTTACCAGCCTCCCCGAGCCAGCGATCAGGGCTGAAACTGCGTGAATCTGGGGCCCACAACTCCTCGCTGAAGTTCATAGTATACGCCGACATGCCTACTGTGGTACCTGGTGGGATGACTTGGCCATCAACCACCAGCGGCTCCGCATCTCCTCCAGGCACTTTACGGGGAAGTCGTCCTGGGACAGGCATCGCCATCCGGAGACACTCTTTCACGCAGGCTGAGAGATACGGGATAGATTCCAGAGCGAGTAGTCCGACACTATCTTGATTGGGATCAGGTATCGCCTCCTTTAGTGCTTCCATAAGCATCGTCTTCACACGCGGATTGCTCGAGATGTGCCACAGCTCAGTGGACAGTGTGAATGCGGTAGTATCCGCGCCAGCGATCAAGATATCGATTGCTTCAGCAACCACAAGCTCATCCTGTTCAATGGCCTTCAGTCCATCGAATACAACTGGTAACCCCCGCTTCTGAGAGCTCTTGTACGCATCATAGGACTCTTGAGCCTCGTCCTTGAGGTGGAACAACGCTTTCAAATCTTTTCTCAACATAGCAACTAATGATGTAGGGATTGACGTTGCGATTATGCGCACGATGGGCTGGTAGATGGAGTCCCAGAGTCCGTCAGCGGCGGCATCGAAAGCAATGAGAAAGTCGTTATTGAATTCGTCGTCGCTGTTGTCGATCAGGAGTCTGCTCTTGGCGAAAGCGTAATCAGTGATGATGTCTACGGTGAGACAGCGGAATGCGTTCTGAGCCTTGATTGAGGCACTTTTATTGCCGTTGCTCAACGTCTCGACCTTTCTCTGCAGCCGCTTTACATGACCTCCAATTAACTTCTCGATCTTGTTGATGCCTCCCTTGGAGAAGAATGGATTCAACATTCGACGCCGTTCCCTGTGCAAACCCGCATCATCCTCGGCGAATACAGTATGTGGTGTGTTGAAGCCATCGTAAAAATCCTTGTCTTTGGGATACGGTCGCTTCTGGCTGTAAATGGTTTTGTAGAGAGAGGCGTCTGTTAAATGAAGTTCGTTGGGCCCGATCCGTAGTGCTTGTGTTCCTAAAGTTCATTGTGTAAGTTGGTTCAACAATAAGCGAGTGAGAGAAGTGCTTACCGTATTGTTTGTGAAGCCGCTCAAACTCGAGTTCCGGGTTTCCAGCTTTCGGTAAAGAATAAAGCCATCGATCAGACAGCAGCAGCACGGACGCTCGGGAAGCGGGAAAGGGGACGAAAGTATAACCTGTATATTGCCTGTCCCGCCTTGAAGAAAACATAGATGAACAGGAGTGCAACAGGCCCTCTGGCGTCCATTTTGATAGTCGAAAAATGCTGTAAACTGATAATGGACTTCGTAGATTAATACCACTTGGGAATCAACAGCTGCAAGAGTTTGAAAGGCCTAAAGGTCGAGCAAACTAACCTGGTCATCTTATGATTGGATGCATCCCTGGTCCCCCACATTCCGGAACTTCTCCTCATCCACCGCGGAGCCCCGCGTGGCTTGTTTATATGGGTGATTGCCGGGCGGGGCCGCTGAGTGGTGCACAAGTTACCTTCGCTGCCGAGAAAATCATTTTCTATGTCGACCCCATATTCCTGCTATTCATTCAGAGCAGACGCATCCGTCAATATCAAATTTTCTGTTATTGCGAACTCCAAGTCACCAACTTTACATGCCATGAATTTATCAAGATGTGTAAAACTACAATACTGAACATCTGAAGTCCTTTAAATCCCCAAATGCCGAGTAGTCATTCATATTTTGGCAAAAACCGTCCACCCTGATGGACCCATAGGATATGAGAAGTGAAGATGCATAAATTCTCAAGGAGCCCGAGTATCACCCTAATCAAAGGCATAGTTACTTATTGACGTCAAAACTGCCGCAAACTTGCGGCAGAGTTCCCAATGCCCAACATGCTGCAATAAATCGGTCATGGCAAACAGTGTCGTCTTGAGCGAGGACCCGTCCCCAATTCCCTGCTGCACCATGCCAGTGACTGCTACAGATCCACCCTCGTCAGCTGAATGAAGACTTGAGGAGTTCAAATTTGTCGTCTCCAGCTTCTCATGAGATCCGAACCTGACGTAGCAGAAGAGGGTAATCGCAGCTGTGAAGAGCGCACGTGGAACGTGTACGGCAAGCTCGGTATTGATTTTCATTGCTTGCACGTGTCTCTTGATGTTCAGAGCGTGAACGATGCATCTCCGAGCGTCTTCTGAGTTGGCCCAGGAGGTGACAGTACCGTGCTCGGCGGGTGACAGTCTGCAGCCGTCACGACCCACTGCTTTCTCCAGTAGATCAAAGTCTGCGAACACGGACATGTGCACCACGTGCCATAGGATATTGAGTTGTAGCGGATCGTAGCTTGTTGCCGCTGACTTTAGGAATCGATCGTGAAAATTCTTGAGAGGGTCTAGAAAATCTTCTAAAGATATCACGGTGGAGCCTGCGATGGATCGCCGTGATTGAATGTCTATACTCATGCCTTCTAGAACGGCATAAGCAGTGAGAGAACTGGTGACTGGAACGTGTGAGAGACAAACGTATGCCGGAGACAGTGTCTCGTTATTCGCATAAGTTTTGCAATGACCTTCGTGACGAATTTCGGCAAGATATTTCCCTTTCCAATCATTGGCATTCGGAGCCATGAAGGCTTTATCAGAACTCGCAAAGGAAAAATTGCAGGATTTAAAACTTTGAAGAGGCTCGTGGCGTAGAAGACTCGCCAGTTCTGCATCAATTATATATAAGCCATGAGCGGCACGGAGTGATTCTTCGTTGCCTGCCCATTCACGCCATATTTCGTCCAGTCGAGAACCATCCGCATCGGGGTCAATTTGAGTAGCTGGTGGAGGTTTATACAACCCTATCTGCCGGGCCCAGGCTACTGGTGGCCCATGAAAGGCATCGCATGTCAGAAGAAGTGAAGGACAACCAGAAAGCATAGCAAACATCTGAGAAATGCTGGCGCTCTGTATGATTGAAATTGCAGAGGCTTGTTTCATGGCGAGTAATCGCTCCCATCTCAGTAGTGTGGCTTTATGAATGCGTTCGAAGAGGTGGATACCGGTGCGCAACCCTTGCCCTGATCCAGTGAACAGAGCTCCTACAGCACACATCGCAATCAGAAGGCTAGTATTTTCTCCATTGGGACGGAAAGTTGCTGCATGTATGATGGGAAATACAGGATGGACTTTAGCAAAATAAAGCCGGATCCACACATTCAACAGGTCGACGGAAGGAACAGTTGGCTCGTAAGAGCGAATCTCAAGACGCTTTTGGAGCTTTTTTCGATAATTGTCATCAATCTCAGTATTCTGGGTTTGTGGAGAAGTAGGAATTGAAGGTACGCCGGATGGAGGATCCAAAACCCGCTCTGGATAGAGGACACCCACGGAGTCTGCCGTGGATGCATCAGGAATCGTAGTGTGCCAGATTCGCTGCACTTGTTGGAGTTGCAAAAGCTCAAAGTCAACCGAATTCCCGAAAGACAATTCGGGGATAGAACTGTACTCAAAAGGAGAAAATTCCATTTCCAAAAAGTCATCGCGGATATCTTGATCGATGTTCCACGACGGGAAAAACTCGCTCAAGTCCCCGAATCCTGATGAGTAGAGGGCGACTTGAGGGCCCAGAGCTGGGTCAAGAGGTAAAAAATTCAGACCATTGCTTTCAGAATGTGTTGAAGCTTTTGAGGAGCCATCCACCTGTGAGGTGATGATATTCGGGTTCGACTCTGATGTATCGTGATTTGAGTACGCAAATTCTGACGCTGGCGGTGTAGCTTGCCCCGTTCGCAGGGTAGCTGTAGCTCTGAGAGAAGAAATTGAATCGTTGTTTTGCTCGCCTACGGTCACAAGCGATTCCAGTGCAGACTGAGCAAATTCGTCGCCATCATTTGAATCGTCCACACGGGGTCGTTTGCATTTCACGTCGCGCTGATGACGGATCAAGATATCCCTGGGTTTGTCTGAGACTCCTAAAAAAGACCCCATTCAAGAAGTCGACTCACCGTCTGCTGTAGAGATTTCCACAGTCTGGGCACTTGAAGGGCCTCTCCTTCGTGTGGGATCGAACATGACGCACGAGATGTTCATTTTTCATGAAGCTCCGTCCGCACATTCGACATTGGAATAGCCTCATGTGGGAACTTGAGCCTTTCGGCTGCGATTGAGTGGGGACCGGTTCAGTCATGGTGGCATGATAAATGTCGTGATGGAGATTTTGAAATGTTGTCGAAGTTGGTCGACCGCGGGTTGAATAGAATATTCGGCTTCTGCATGCCAGAAGTCCGGGTGCGCGGGGAAACCGACATGCTGAATGCGGGGTGCTGAAACTTGACGAGAAGCATAGGAGTGAGGCGTCGGTAATACAACTAGACGCCGAATCTGATCTGTACGGGGGCAGTTTACGGTAGTTCAGCCCAAGGGCTGAATTTTTATCACCAGGTGAAACCACTGTGAACATTAGTGAGTTGTTGAAAAAGTTCTATGGAAAGCATAAACGTCTACCACGGGAACTGACCTCACAGCTGAGGAACACTCCGCCCAAGATCAGCGCAGTTTTGCGTCATCATGTGACCAACAAGACTGTAGCCCTCCCTCTAAATATAGTCGGGGCGCCAGCGGCCCTCTCGCCTTTAACCTTAGGTATTTTTTTTTATTTTTTTTTACAATTTTAAATTATTTTACTGCCGCGTCCGGGCTCGAGTTCGACAGCGCTTCGCTCGTCTCACTCTCGCCCGGCACGGCGGCCCTTTTGTGTTTTATTAGAGGAGAGCACATCACGTGCGGCTATGCCACTCTCAAAAATTTGGTCTTATAACCCCTATAATCTACGCCGAAACTGGACCTCTCCAAAGTCCACTTCCGTCTTCGGACCAGAACAGTCGCTGCTCTAACCTGAGCCGAGCTCTGAGCCCTGAGCACACTAATACGTCAGCTGGATCATCATCAGGGGAATCCTCTTCTAGCTCCCAAGAGAATCGGTTACAGTTTCCAAGTTATCTATATATAAATCTTGCTAATGCCTGTCAATCTTAAACACTCCCCCCCCTCTTCGTAAGCGCTACAATTATAGTATAAAAATCCTTTTCTAACCTATTATAATATCGTGGTAGTATCTGTTATCGCTCTTCCTATTAAACTTACGATGATCCCTGCCGAGCTGATTTTGGGTATCTGGGCATTTATCACGTGTTTGATAATTAGCCTCACAATAAAGTGAGTATTACTCATTTTACGTCATTTTATAGGAGTGTTTGACTTCAGCCTGCTAAGAATCTATCTAGCTTTGGTTCAAATGGGAGGTGAAGTTCTCCCCTAGTGCGTTGTTACGTGAAATTTCTTGAACCGGCAGACCGTCTTTTAATGGTTGAAACCAAGGCAGTTTGAAATGTAGTACTACAATTCGGTTCGCTTCGGTATAAAGTATGCGAATTTGGTATACTAGAATTTGAAGTATATAGACCTTTTACACTTAAAACTGAAGCAGTCTGAATTGCAGTGCTATATTTTGGTCTGTTTCTGTTTAAAGTTTACGAATTCGCACTAGAACGTAGAGTTATGATGGCACGCACAGGCTATGTTAAGAGGGGATCTCTGTCGCTTTTGACCGTTAAGCTTGGTTTAGACGCAGTTCAGATCCTTAGCTCTGAAGTTTAAGTGTCAAAATACCTGAAATTCTAATTGGAACCAACGTATGAAGGCTTAGAGTGAGTGATATTGTGACTTTATGATGTTGGGATTCGTTGTTGAATATTACTATGGATTCGGATCTATTCGGATCTCAGGACTTTATTGTCGTACTAAGTGAAAGAATTATCGAACCCGAGACGAAACTGGGGAAAAGCTGAAGTGCTTCGACTCTTAACAAACCGAAGCGTTCATTGTATTAACACCAAAAAGTGTTAAGTAGGAGAAAGCTCTCACCAAGCTAACCATGGAACGCCATAGTCATCCGACTCAAGTCTGTCCACGGAAATACGTGACAGATCTGCGACCAAGTGCATGCATCCCAGATGCCCATTGCTCCGTGCAAATTCCATTGCCCTAAGGCATTGTCGTTCTTGAAATCCCGCGTCGTCTAAGGAAAGCTCCTTAGCTCTCCACAGGAACTGAATCATGTCAAGCCGGCCATGTTCTGCTGCTCCTTCCAGGGGCCATCTTCCATTGACTTTCGAGGGCAGCACGTGTAGTTGGGCACCCTTTTCGAGAAGCTCCGCCGCCATGTTGCAATTCCCCGAGATGGCTGCGAACTGCAGAGCCGTCCCACCACTCCGGATTGCCGGCTCCCCATTCACGACTGCGCCGAGTTCTAGTAGTAGGCGAACCATGTCGAGATTTCCCAGCTCAGCAGCGTATTGAAGTGGTGTCCGATTGATGAAAAGATGGGTTTTCTTATTCACATCGGCCTTGTATTCTACCACCAACAAGCGAACAAGGTCTTCTCGTTCTGTTTCGAGAGCAAGCATAAGCGCTGTTTGACCAACTCGGGTACCAATCACCTTGATTCTTGTAACGCCGTTGGAATCGGAACCTGCTCGAAGGAGCCGATCGACCGCCCCGAGGTTGGGTTCGCAATAGCCAGACAACCCAACGATGGCCAGTCCGAGAGGTGTAAGCATTTGGTGATAAGGACGGTCGAGGTCTGTAAGAGGATCCTCGGCAACGATCAAATTAACTAAGCCGTTCTCTAGAAGAGAACCTAGTACTCCGGCATTGCCGGGGTGTTCAGCCATGACGAATTTCAGAATCTGAGCCCCAACACATTTCCGACCCCTCCGTTGTTTTCGATCCTCCCCGAAAAGGAGCCGAAGCATATCTCTACGATCTGGTATGGCCGCTCTCAGTACCTCGCCGTCGAAGGGATTAGCGCCATTCTGAAGGAGAAGATCAACCATCTCGCGATGACCCATTCTGATGGCACTTGCAAGGCATGAATTCCAGGGAAAAGCACGCGTTGTTGAAATAGATTCCAAGAAAGTCTTGAAAAACTCTAAATTATCCGTTTCTATGCACTGTATGCAAATGTTATGGACTATTGAATAGTATGGCGGGCCTGGGGGCGGGCCTGGGGGCGGACCTGTGGCCAAGGATGGCAGTTCCGGGAACACGAATGCCAGGTCTGCAAGGATTGACGTATCAAACCAGCTAGTGACCTGGTTTGGTATCTCGGGAGGAGGAATCGTCCCGATATCGGCACTCAAGAGGGACCGCACTAATTCGGGATTTCGCTTCTGGAGAGCCGTACGAAGAGCGCCAGGATGTAGATTCGCGCCGGCTGACAACAAAAGTTTTGCTACTTCATCGTGGTCATTTTTAAGGGCGAGCTGTACAGCACGCCCTGTGGTCTGGTATTTGTGAGATGAACTAGAAGCTCGCTTCAGCAGGAATTCCATGTAATGCATGTTTCCTGCCTCAGCCGCAGCTAGGACCAAAGCCTCCAAACGATTTCCTTCAGCAAGGCTATCGAGAGCACCGGCGTCCTCTAACACCTTGATCAAATCGGCATCCCCAGTCCTCACGGCCTCGGCAAGCGGCGTCGTGAGTATATGCGTTTCTTCGTGTCTAAGATGATGAGCTGGAGGGTCGAGCTCAGGCTTGGGGTCAAAGTCAAGAACAAGTCTGACAAGTTTCTTGCTGCCGGACCTAATTGCAGCACTCAAGATCCTCGCGGTTGACGGCACATGGCCAATGAGGAGTTGGACAAGTTTGAAATGCCCTCTTTCGGCACCCACGATAGCGGCGTATTGTAACCCTTTTGGCCATCTTTCCAAGCACTTTGAACATCCAGATCTTTCACAAAGTTCTAGAATATTCTGAAAGATGGTTGCAGCAGTGATATCGTCTACTATATCTACGGTTTCGCAGACTAAGCTTAAACTTAGACCGTAATTCTCACCCTCAACCTCCTCATACTCGAAAAAGGCCTGGTGATCCGCCGGCGGTATGCTTCGGGAGATGAGACAGGCCACTTCGTTAGGTGTGGATGGCCCCAAGTATTCACGCAGAAGGCCAAGGTCGACTTTAGAGCCTTTACAGATCAGAAAATCGAGCGTGCCGATGGCCCCTGGCGTAGCCATAGCTGCGCTTGAAACAGGACCGGAATAGTTTCGTATACAAATCGCCTGCAGCAATTTCGCGAGTGCACCACCGCTTCCATCATCTTCATGCGTTTTATTGACATCGGCATTAGCTTCCACAAGGATTCGTACCAGCCCGAGAGCCTGGAGACTTGCTGCTCGCTCCACCGGGGTGTACCTTCTATTCTGAAAGAAGCAGACCGTATCATTGACGTCAACTAACTTGCGTTTAAGGAGCAGCTTGACGACGCGCTCATCTTTTGCCTCAATCGCGGTTCGAAACATATTATCCGCCAGTGTCCTTGAAGTGAATGGCGGGCCTTTCTCCAAAATCTGGAGCAACAACTTGCTGGTGCTGAAATGACCCATGGCCTTCAGGATGTTCTCTCTGGGGATCTGATGTAGTCCGACGAAGCCGTTCATCATGGAGAAGAGCAAAATTTTGACGAGGCGAGTCTCGGTCATTTGCTGCTCAGATATGACAGCAGTGCTCTCTCCTGGGAGGAGCCTACCAAGCGTCTGAAAGAGGCTTTGACTGTCAGAGAGGCGCTGGACCATAGCTCGTGACCCAGAATAGAGGGAATTTTCTAAGGACCTGAGGGCAAAACTACCGGACAAAGAAGCTCCAAGCCCTTGCTGGGTAAAGGATTCGCTGTTGAAGATGATATTCCGGGAGCGCAAGTAGTCTTCGAACTTGGCGGAGGGCAGAGACTTCAGCCATTGCTTAGTGGAACCAACAGGCAACCTGAATTGGTCGTCGACTGGGTTTGGATGCCATAAATCGAAAATCACATCTTCGAAGGTTCCATTCTGGGAAGGAAGTCGTGTATTGGCGGAGAGACGACCGAGATCGCCGGGTGAAGACATAGCGGCGGCAGGTGGGAAGACATAGTTCTCTATCTGGGCTTGTTCCGAATTGAACCCAAAGAATTGGTCAACGTCCATGAAAAGTTGGGATTGGCTGATCGGACCAGCTCGACGTGTCAGGCTGATTCCTAGGGGGCTCACCTGGGCGGTTGCACGGGTTTGCCAATTACTGTCCAATCTTGAATTCAAATCCAACCCTAGCATGTCGTGACCACCTGCGTCGAACAAAGCAGTTTGCCGCTCGCAATCTATGTGAGAATTGAAGTCAAAATTCCACCCAAACGACATAGGGTCGTCGAACTCTGATGAGAATGGTCCAGCGAGGTCAGCCAGGTTGAATTGCGCAGAGGCTTCCCCGAGACGCAACAGGGCGGACTCGGAACTAGATGAAGCACCATCAAAGCCTGGAAGCCGCGCCACGTCGTGTGTTTGTTGTCTGGGAAGTCCTGGACCTAGTTCTGGCTGCGACACTTGTTCCACCGAAGGGCCATCAGAGGAGCTAGCCATCCCGCTGAGAGGATGCGATGGTGCTGAATTACGGCTGGCTTGTCCTGGTGCTGCGCCGGGTGTTTCCTTGAGCCGTCGCAAAGCTCTTTGGATGCTCGGCTGCGTTTTCATATGGCCTGAAGAAGTTATCAAGCCTGTTTCCGGTATATCGTCATGTTGGTTCAAGAGAATCCGCCACTGTTCCCGCTTCCAGTTCTTGCGGAAACCCCAAAGCCTGAGTTTCGCCTCGTATTGTGACTTACTAGAAGCAAAGAGTCATTAGAAAAGCAGGCATAAAAATTGCTTAGACCGTTTTTACTTACGATGCATCGAAGTTATATTTTTGTTTCATCTCCTCAATGACTTCCGCAAGGGTTTTCTGGGCGAACAAGACTTTGATGGCTTCTTTATGGCGCTCCCATTCTTCTACTGGGATCGCACAGCTTTTGGGGGCCATCGCTGGACAGTGATAGGAAGTCGCAGCCTAGTGCCGAATCGCAAAGCAGAAGAATGGAGTGCGCAAAAGAATCTCAAAATAGGGGAAATAAACCAAACCTGGCGTGCGTCAATTTGTTTTCGTAAGTATTGTGGTAGGCAGTCCGTCGGTACAGAGCTTGAAGATGAGGGAAAAGTGTGGGCAAAATATGCAAACCGTGGAAGCGGGCCAAGGCAGGGTCGGCAGCCTCACACAAAAAACTTAAGTAGCTCGCGCACCAGCAGATCTCAAGCTGTTCAAATTGACTGCGCCTACGCCAATATGCAGCCCAACAGCGCCATTGGAGCACAGCGTCGGCTGCTTCTTCGACAGCCAATAAGCCGTCGTCTAGGTTTTGCTACGGTTTTTGTTCAGGTTTTGTTCATGTTTGGTTCAGGTTTTGTTCATAAAAAGCCGGGCGAGCTGCGAGGCCATTTCCTACCAATCATCGCTTATCTGGTTTTGCCATCTTCCGTTTTCGATCCTGTGGTATTACCATGACTGCCTAAGGGTAGGCAGTTGTCAGCCTGAGGAGAAAATATTCACCTCCAGGCTGAGTACGCCTGTCGCTAGCAATTTGCCTTGTTCGATCCTACACTTGGAGCTGTCAGCGGAAAGTCACGTGTAAAACATGTGACTTGGCCTTATATAGGGTTGGCGTCCATGCAATGAGAGCATATGTTCTCGTAAACCAGTACTTGAGACATCACAATCACAATCAGTTTTACCCTCAATTTTGTTCTTCTCTAATGACAAATCATCCCCAAAACGCATTCGACAGGAGCATTCACGAAATGGCAATCGCATTCCCAACGACACGAATATTTCAACTTTCTTTCTGTCAAGTCCAGCTTATGCTTTCAGGGGTCGAGATTCAGTGGAGGAATAAACTTGATTATTTAGCACGAGTATTGCCAGCTTTTGAGGACCGCAATGCCTTAATAAATAATAGTACATATATCAAGCAGATAGTCACGTGATTGCTGAATGTTGGAAAAATGCGTAGGGAAAGATGTCTGCATTTCTATGGAAAGATTGACTGAGTATATATAGTGATGATCCCGGTCTCTGAGATCTAAGAAAAGAAGTCCTAGCTAGCCGAAAGGGGTAGTACTTGCGTGGCAC
>AYLM01002951.1:0-13925 GCA_001625345.1 Cairneyella variabilis
ACCTCTCATAGAGGTTAGAGAAGGTAGAACTATCACACCCCTAAATCCAAGCTCCGGATATTTTTGTTGCTTTTAGCGTTGGGTGGTCTCAAGAAGACAGGTAATGGAGGATGGCATTCATCTCAGCAAATAGTTGCCTGTCCTGGGTTTTTTCATCACTGCTTCCAATTCACAATCGAGTCGCGGTTAGAGTCTGTACTGGGCAGCGACTGCTGTTCGTGAGGCAGAAAGTAGTGAGGCAAGCTTTGCGGCGAGCAACCCTGCCAGAGCCGACAAAACCGTGACATAACCGCGAACCAAATCGCAAAAACCTCATGCAAAAACCAGTAACAAAATCGTCCATCTCAACGAACACATAAAATGGCTGATTCAATAATGGAAGCCAAAACGTCTCACGACGGACATGCCACATTTTGCATCGACATCCTCGGACCACAACTACTGCATCATCTTGTACGCAATCCGGTTTCAGCTCATTCTTCCCTTAAAGGCCAGTCAACCAATCAAAAACCACTTGCTGTCCTACATTAACTCAACTATGTCTACCACTTCCAATTTCTCTTACTTCCAGCTGTCGGGCGACCAGAGCAGGTACGTGCATCCAACTGACTTCAACTATTTCCAAGGTCCACGGAAAGCAGTCAAGCAATCTAACTATCTTCTAGTCGCCAGAAAGCCGAGCAGTCATACCAGATGCAGCAGTATCTACAAGCCGACCCAACCGTCACCGAGCGTCTGGTCCGATCAGCTACTTCCATGAAAGCGGGAAAGAAGCGCGGCACAGAGGGATCTGTAAAGAAGCTCAAGAAGCGGGTGGCGGACCTGGAGGAGGCGATTCAAAGCGGTGGCTCCAGCGCGACTTGGTAGAGGGTGAAGAACTACTATTACAACTTAGGTAGCACGGAGGGGCTAGCTGCATTAGGGAATGGGGTTATAAACAAATATTGATTTGATCTGACTTGACTTGATTTATTACTATTAGCTATTCAGGGCCTGGCCCTATATAACCTAACTTACTAATACCAATTGTCTACTTGCCTTTAATAATGTCCTTCGGATCTATGGCTCAAGAGGGTCCATGGCTCAAGATTACTCTCAACTTCGGCGCTATTAAGATGATTTTTATTCTTCTCGGACCATTTTTGTCGAGCTCCTTCAACAAACTCCTTCCGGTCCTTCCCGAAAGCCTACTTATCTTCATCGCGGGAATAATCGTTAAGGAGACGATGCGACGCGAGCAGGTGGCAAACTTCATTATAAAAGGGAACAAGTAGTATATTAAAAATTTTTTTTGAAACATACAAGCGAATTCGGAGGAGTGGATGAAGTGGTCAGGTAGGTGTGGAAGAAAGTATATGAAAGAGCAAAAGTTTGGGAAGTAGCGCGAGAGCATGTATTCCTTAGAAAAGATCCAGGGCTACTATGTTGCGAGAAGAATCTGCCTTAAAAGACTAAAGGATAAGTTTTAGTGGGGTCCTGTTTAGGCTCCCTAAGAGCCGACTTGGTCCCCCTAAATATAATCATGTAGAGTTAACAACTTTCGCACGGTAGAGCCGAGTAGTAAGCAAATTATGATAGGTTAATGGAAGGGCGAGTAGGATCGTGACTGAGCAACCTGAGTAGAGGGTGAGCAGAGCGGCAATAGTGACTAACTGCGTTGGAAGGAAGGGATGTAAAGATTCGGCTGAGATTACCGATATAATCTGCACCGAATCTGGACCTCTCTAAAGTCCACTTCCGTCTTTGGACCTGAGCAATCGCTGCTCTATCCTGAGCTAAGCCCTGAGTCTTGGGCATGCTAATGAGTCAGCTGGATTTTACTCAAGGGGGTCCTCTTTTGGCCCCTTCACGAATCGGCTATAGTTTCCATATTATTTATATTTTGGAATTATGCAGATCCTGTTGCCTGTAACACAACCACTTCTCTAAGCCTATCAAGATATCGTGATGGCGTCCGTTCTCGCTCCCTTGTCACAGTTATCAAGAATCCTTACAGAGCCGATTTGGGTTCCCTCTCTACTCTAGCCACACTTGACTCGGTAGGGTTATTTAGCCAGGAGTAAGCGAAGATTCGCGACTCAAAGGAGGTGTCGCGATCTGACGTTACCGACTGTTGGGCTAACGAGATCAACCAGTCATATGACCAGTGTAGCAACAGGTGGGTTTGGGAGGCACACGTAGCGAGAGAACACTGAAATGGGGGAAGTCAGCTCAATTGATTGCTGTTGCTAAAGGAAAGAAAGGTTCTCCAGCTCCTATGGATGCTAAAATAGGGCCTGTAGGTGAGACGTGCTACTGTGTCAGCGTTGTTTCGGGCCAGACACCTGACATATGAGGCCAAAACGCAACACCGACCTGGTGAGTGGGTGGTCACGTGACTTCCGAGTGAAGCTAGGCTAGGGCGGTGGTGCATAGCAGAATACTGAAACTACACTTATAGCAAATAGCTTTAGCTTTCTTCTTTTCTCTTTAGCTTAAAATTATTAAATAAACTTATTTTACTACTTTTTTGTCAGGAGGCGACGTTGGATGTCACGTGATCGGATCAGGGCGAGCCGAACGTCACCATATGAAACTGATCTGAGGGAGCCTCTGCCATACATATAGGTTCCCCCTCTATGGCTCTCTTTAGGAGGCCAGAGATTAGTTTGTATTCTTCAGAATATCATACACTGCTTCTGTTCCCACCGATAAGGTTCCTACTGCCTTGTGATTTGCTTACGGCCGGGTCGAATTCACACTATCAGCACTCACCCCCTTACATTTTAGAATACGGAAGAAGATATTACGGAGGCGATGAACACGATTAGAGAGATGACTTTCGCTTTGTTCATTATCTCTGTAATGCTACTCCTTTCGCACCAGTTCATCCGATTGCGCATCCTCCAGAATTTCTGCCATATTATCAGAAATACTTTTGTCCAGTTCAGTCCGCGGTACTCCGTTGGGGAAAACTATTTGGCGTAGCTTGTTAACCCAAGGGGTCAATGGTTGGTGGTATGCGTTGAAGTTTTTCTCAGCAATCCGCGAAAAGTCGGCTTCGTTCCGCACTACTTCCTTCTTTCTCGCAGCCACGTCGGCCTCGTCCAAGTACCACCACTCATCAAAATCTAGAACGATTCTGTTGTTGATCGAACATCCTTCGTGGTATATACAAATCCAGAACAATACCCAGAAGAAAGATTCAACATCGTTCATGAAGGAGTTCGGGTCTCCGAGATGGACACCAATCCCCTTGAATGGCCTCGTTCCCCGACCGCGGACATCACCATGAGCTCGTCTCAAGATTACTGATTCCGAGAAGTCTGATATCGTTCCATCGCACATTAGGTTGCCAGTTGAGATATCGCAATGTAAAACGCCAACTTCAAAAATCCTTTTGTGTCCGAGAATGCATTTTTTTAAGGCTTTAAGGAGTTCGACGCGAGATGTGCACTCCAAAATAGACATGATCGTTTATTATATGGAAATGATCCAAGTAGTGAAGGGGGGACAAAACTGTCGAGCTAGACATAGAGAGTTCAAGCGACATGCGAGATTCTAGGTAAGATTTGTTCTCATTTGGGCGGATCATGCAAGTGACCGGATTAGTTGACCGAATCATGCAAGTGACCGGATTAGTTAACCGAATCATGCAATTAACCGGATACAGTTGACCTGACATGGTGCCCAGAGCTCATGCACTGTCCATCACTGATACTTCAGCTGCAGGGCTCGCAGAGAAGTTTATTGAAGTCTCTAAAACTTTTTTAAACAAACGGCAATGCCAATCTATAGTCCACTTCGTCCGACCAGCCAAGGTTGTCAAATACGACTTTGCTCACTGTTACCCGCTGGTTTTGGAGCTCCTATCAAATGCGACATTCAGGCGTTTGAACTCAAACCTCAGCTCGAATATGAAGCTCTCTCGTACACATGGGGTGATGCAACTGATCGCCTTCCCATTGAAGTTAATGGCGAGACGATCTGGGTTACAAAAAATCTCGCAACATCGTTGATGTATCTAAGAAGAGAGTTGGATTCTAGATATCTCTGGATAGATGCAATCTGTATCAACCAAGACGATATCGATGAGCGGAATGCACAAGTCTCGTTGATGGGAAAGATATATCGAAGTGCGTGGCGAGTAGTCTCGTGGTTAGGAAGTCGCGATTCATTCTTTGACCCATTCGTTGAAATGCAGTATGCTACCATGCTGTTCCAACACATCAAGTTTCTAAAAGGATATCAACCCTTTCAAGAATACCTTAAAAATCATCATCATCATCAAGAGCCTTATGATGATTTTGAAGACCACAAGAACATCCTCGAAAATGGTCTTTATTCTCTTCAGCTGTTAATCGGTGAAAGAGAAAGAGAAAAGCCGAAATATTGGGAACGAGCTTGGATTATTCAAGAAGTCGCTTCCGCCAAGAAATTGGTCTTGCAGTCCGGTCCGTACACCATCTCAGAAGACGACATTGAGTTGGTGACAGAATTCATCAGCTCTACGAAGGTGGCATTACTCATGAATGGGCGGTACGAACAACGAAGATTGCGGTCATTACTCCGACTCAATACGTTCATACCCATATCAATTTATCGCAGCCTTGTCAATTCAAGCAACAAAAGCGACAAGAGCGACCAAAGAGAGCCAGCTAGAGTTCAGGGTCCTCTGGACCTGCTAACTCTTCTAAAGCATAATCGATCTCGATTCTGCGCAAACCCAAAGGATAAGGTGTACTCTGTACTAGGAATCTCAACTCTAGTGGATGACCGGCAGCTCAAAATCTCGATTGATTACAACAAGTCTACTTCGGAGGTATACACCGAAGCTGTACAGGCTATTATTACAACATCTTCTACACTTGAGGTATTGTGTTCAGCAAATTTAACGGAAACTACCTTATTACCCACGTTGCCGTCTTGGGTGCCGAATTGGAGTGTATATAAGAGTCCAGACTCATGTGATCGGCCTATCTCGTTCAAACACCAACACACCACTGGAAGTGTCCAAGCAAACGTCAGGTTTTGGAATGACAGAACGAATCACCTCCTGTCGGCAACAGGGTTCTGTTTCGGGTCAATCCTGGATCTCAAAGATCCATTTGTCAAATTTGAAACAGACAAGGCGGTAAAAGACCAAGCCATGTCTCAGCTGATTAGCTACGCTGTTCTTCATAGGCAGCTATCACAAATCTATAAGGACATGGTAAGGATTTTGCATCCTAAGCCGCTTCCAGCCAATCTTTTTCGACAGACATGCTCTCTTGGCCTCCTCCGTTACGATTTAGATGACACCTTTCAAGAACTCATGGACAATTTAGATTTGGATTTTCACTTGGATCGTATTTCAAACCAGCCACTCGAATTTCCAGGAAACCTGTTTCGTTATAACCTGATGGCTTCTAGCATTAACGCGCAATGCATGTTCGCTATACAACAGACCCCGTTGATGGAATCAAGTAGATTTTCACATGGTATGGTAGGGATCGCTCCTCCAGGAGTTGTGCAAAGCGGTGATTTGGTCTGTCTTCTGCTAGGTTGCAATGCACCCCTTATACTTCGGCCAGTTGAAAATCGATATTTGGTGGTTTGCGCCGCCTATATCGACAGCCTTATGGATGGTAGCGCCATGATTGATCTCAAGGATGGCTTTTTCAGCCTCACAATATTTGACCTTAAGTAGAGATATCAGGTACAGAATGGTCATAGTCCAACGCCAAATAAAACCAATCGAAAGTTGGGAAACTGCAACCGGACAGTGAATCTTATTTGATAATTCAGTCTTAAGCTTTGACCAATGTTCTTTCGATTTCTAGACTATACAATTGTGGCCTTGTTTTGACTGGTCAAATTCTCGTTCGGCTCACCGCAACATCTGAGACTGAAGTAATTGGTAAGACACAGAATAGAGATAATTGTAAGCCGTACTTAAAGCATGTTCAGAAATTTGATATAAACACTAAAAACTACAGAGAGAAGCATCTAAGATAGGCTCTCTTTAGTCTTAATATATATGATCTAAACCGGCGTACGCCCGGCAACCGTTTTACGATAACCAATTAGGCAAATTCCTATTAGAGTAACTCTGCGAGCCGAATTGGATTTGAGAGCCTTGAATTCAGCCCGACAGCCTTACTTCGTAAGTTTGGCTACAAGGCATTTTTGGAGAGTAAGACAGGGTTATCCCAGAATAGTTTGATCATGTGACAACCCTTACACTGCACTGCCCCATTTGACCCGGTTATTTTAAAAAGTTCTGCCTGGTTCTTTGCTACCCAGTCTATTCTTTTGAATCCGCTTTGACCCATTATCAATTTAGAAAATATTGTCTGGATGACGACTGATTTCCCTAATCTTGCGAAGCACCACCGTTCGAAGCTCTTTCGCCAAAATTTGTGTCCCTCTTTCTTATCTTTGTGGTTTTGGGAGAATGGACATCTCCTAGTAAGCATCCCACTATACGTCTGTACAACTATTTCTTAACATATCTAAAGGTCAAGCAGCACCGTATCACGGCCCTACAGGAGCTGGTATCACAGTTTAAATGATGTCTACCCAACTTGATTACAATCAAATCGAAACGTTGAAGACGCAGTTGATGCAGGAGGATGAGACTGCCCTGGTAGCAGCGTATAAAGAGTTTAAGAAAAATAACGCCTCTTCGGGGAGTAGGTCTAAGGAGATTAGGGAGATGGGAATGGCATATCTGCGTGCGTTGGGAGAGAAAAAGGCGGAGCGGGAGCGCTTGGAGGAATTGCAACGCCAACAGCAGCAGGCTTATACTGCACAGTAACATTGATTAAGATTCGGAGACCATATTTGGGTCATTGTTGGCTTCCTCAGTCCTGGTCAGGGCTACCAACGCAAGCTCAGGATTGCTCAGCCACGCTCAAGCTGCTAACTTATTACCACTATTATCTCAGACGACATTGAGCCCACCAGAGTCCGTTTCCGTCTTGGGACCTGAGCAGTCGCTGCTCTAACCTGAACCGAGCCCTGAGCCCTGAGCACGCTAATGAGTCAGCTGGATCATGCTCATAGGGGATCCCCTTCTGGCTCCCTCGAGAATCGGCTGCAGTTTCCATGTTGTCTATATATAGAATTTTGCAGATTCTGTTGTCTGTAACACAGCCACCTCTTTAAACCAATCAAGATTTCGTGACGGTATCTGTTCTCGCTCCCCTGTCACACTTATCAAGAGTCCTTTCTGGAGCCGATTTGGATCCCTTCTTGTCCAGTCGCACTGACTCGGCGGGAGTAAGCGCAAGTCGAAAGGGAGGCCTCGCTGAACCTGCCCTCGAGACTAGTGAACGACTTCACTTTTCTGAGAGCTTATTCAACTTTGATGCTACAAAAAATACAGAAAGGCACTACGAATCCTAGAGTCTGTCAATAGCGGGTTCCTGACACACGACTTCGTGGTTTGTGCGAGCAGGGGCATTATCATGTACTCATCATCTGCACTCTTGACCTGATAACAAATACCATGATGACGAATGCATACATTTCCTACCTTGTATCCCAATAAATAACGACCAATTCAATCTACGCAGCATGAACTTGGTGAGGACTTGGCTATCTACATATATATGGGATATCGCTACCCACCTGTGCTGATTAGATCTCAAGGATCTTCAACTGTAGTACCAGATTGTGAAAGAGACCACTGAAAGTTTCTTGATAGCATGGAAGTTTGGAAGGTTTGAGTAAATTGGGATGCCTTGCCTGTAGGCCCACTCGAAGCTGCAGAATCTTGACGTGAAGGATCGTGTCAATTGGGGATCACGTGATAATTCTGCCAGTAATTGTCTCTTGATTCAGTACTAGCTACAGGAGTTGATCGTAGATATAAAGAGTGGAAACAGTACTGAATCTTACGTATATTGCATGAAACGAATGTGTATGATGTACGTGGTGATACGAAACAGTGATGATTAAACAACACTAGTTGTCAGCTGACAAGGGCTCGCTTCAGGCCTGAAGCGCTGAAAACACGGAATCGCCGACAAGACCTGAAAACAGCTTTCAGCTCAGGCTGTTTTTCAGTGTCAAAACAGCCTGTAGAACCCCTATTTCATGCCCTATATAATAGCCTAGACCACACTGTATAGAAGGGACAATCAAGTCAATTTCTATTAAATCTGACCCCAACATGACCTAGTTGACACTAGTATACGGAATACATGTGAGACTCAACCAACAGATCGCGACATCGCATCCAACTTCTCGACACCCTATCGGCAGATGAGGCCCAGCATCATTGAACCACTGATAGGTGCTTGCAGAGCGCGTCGCAACATTGGACAACTTCTCGGTTTCTCTAGCCATGCCTCCGAAGGAGCGGAAGAAGCGGAAGGAGACCAGACGAAGTTTGCATCCCCCGATTCCTTGCGAGGTCCTTCGTGACTTGGACTTTCAATTCATGGCCATTCCGCGTGTAGGAACACGACAACAGCGAGTCTGAAATCAACAAGCGACTTGCTTTGAGAAGAAGATACTTCTACGGATATATAATAAGGAAGCATTGGGTTGCATTGTGTTGTGCTTAGGGCAAAGTCATCCGGGGAGGTGAGGATTCTTCCCTCAACAACCAAGGCTAGGCTACAATTGGCTAGGTCCATTGAGTTCAGTAAACTACTCCCTATTCTTGCCAGACTCCTTGATCAACTTCTCAATATCTTTATGCCGATTTTTCCTTGCTCGTAAAGCTGCAGTATCGCCTGACATAGTTGGCAAGTCCTTGGCGCCAGCTTCCAACAAAAGCCTCACAACGTCCTCATGCCCATTCCATGCAGCACCGTACAGCGCTGTCTCCCCTTGATTATTGGCAAGATCCAGCTCCGCATCATGTAGCAGCTGTCTTACGATTTTCGAATGACCATTCCATGCGGCCCAGTGTAATGCCGTCTCTCCGCCGCCTGTCTGTATGTTGACTTCGATCTTCCTTTTCTTCATCTTCGTCAGTAATAATTTCACAACTTCTGTGTAACCATTGCAAGCTGCCCCATATAGTACCGTCTCCCCATATGGACTCTGTGCGTTATAGTTCGCATTTTTCTCAAGCAGTAGCTTCACAAGACCTTGATCCCCGTTCCATGCTGCGCGGAGAAGTGCTGTCTCTCCTCCTGCCGTCATTTTATCGGTTTTCGCGTCAACATCCCCGACTTTCTCTAGCAACGCCTTAATGACCGCTTTCTCTCCACTTACAGCAGCTAGATATAAAGGTCGGACGCCGTTACCATCTTCAACATCAGCATTTGCCTCGTTTTGGAGCAGAAACTTCACAACCGCATCATGACCCCTCTCAGATGCCGTATGCAGGGCTGTGAGGCCGCTTTCGACTTTAGCATCCACATCAAGATTTTCTTTTGCAAGCTCCGAGACAATATCCATGTGGCCATACTTGCTCGCGATGTATAGAGCTAGTTGCAAGTTGACATCGGGATCCTGTGCGTGGTTGCGAACAATCTCAGAGAAACCCCATACACAAGCTGGCCAGAATGTGTTTGGTGGGTTAGCAATAGCGTCTGATATCTTCTCACGTGTGGAAGATGATCCCTGCGGGAGATATTTCGTAATAAGGGCCAAAACTTCAGTCCATTCAGCCAAGCGTGACATCCTTCCTCCTGTCCCGACGAATTGCTCTAAAAGCGAGTTTAGCAAATCAGATGCTGTATCTTTGACTTTCTCCCAGTGGATGGTCCAATACACGATTGCGTAACCTAGAAAGCCAGAGCTGAAATCCTTGGTATCGCGAATACTGATGCTTGGAAGACATAAGTATTGCAAGCAAGTCTCTGCAGCTCTGTGGTGACAGTCATTCGCAGACATCTTTCCATCTTTGCGAGCTTGAAGATATTCTCGCGCTGATGCATGTGCAAATTGCACTACAGAGGCTAAGCCTACCACAATGAAATTGCTGCAGATTCGTAGTAATAATTGCTCGTTGATTTCTTTATCGATATCTCCCTCGGCGTTAATGCTTGCTGCTTGAGTAAGCTCTGATATTTGTAACGGTCGTAGAGCGCTAATGAGTATCTGGAAAATATTTATCGCAATGTGTCGACTTTTCGAACCTGATTCCGTATTTCTGTCGAATATCTGCTCATAAACGCTATCTAGCTGTGGAAGACCTGTCTGTGCTTCTAGTTCGCTGAGTTTCTTCTCTATTTCTGTAGAAAGTAACAGGCGGGCATTAGGACCAAGGAATATCTCAAGTTGAAGCTCCGCCCATCGAAACCTGATGCATAAACAACATTAGCAGAGTCCTTCTAAGCTAAACATGCTGGTTTTCACGTACATTCCTTGCGATTTGGTTGTTACTATCCGAACGAGCTTATCTTCCAGATCTCGCCGCTCTCCATTCAAAAGTCGAGGCCCAATATTGAGTTTTGTGCGGTCAAATACTTGCGAGTGCACAAAATCTTCAATGTCTACTTTCGTAGATTGTTCAGATGAGTCTAAATCAACCTTCTGCGCACCGGGAAATACTTCGAGAACTTGGATCTCCGGACGGCTCGAAAGAAAGAGCTTCACTGATGAATTAGGTCCAGTCGCAAGCTGATGTAGATAAAGAAGCAGCTTTTGTGGATCGTCGCACTGATCCAAGGAGTCTATCACAATCATGACCCTCTTATTGCTTACAAGCCCAGTCAGCAACGTAGAGCACTCTCCCATTGACAATTTTGCCCCGAGCCTTTGCGACTCCTTCCGAACATCATACTCATTTTGCACTTCTTTGCTGATCGAATTGTCATTGACCGCCCACGCCAGCTGAGCGACCAAACTCCGGAGTATATGTACCGGATCGCCTCGTTGACCTTTATCGCAGTAGAAGAATGCCATTCGTTGTTCCACCTTCTGTTCGTCTGAGACTTGTATCATTGTTTGATCCTCTGGCTCTGTTTGGTGTTGTGTCTTTGCTTGGTCTTGTAGCTCTGCTCGGCTTTGTGCCACCGCCTGGTCTTGTGACTGGAGATGCTCTCGATGCTCCCGATGCCACTCGATAACGATCGATCTAGTAAAATTAGGCTGAAAAACTCGTCTCGAAGAAAGGAGGCAAACGTACACAATTGAACTCTTACCCTTTCCCACTATATGATTTCAGGGTCAGCTGTTGACATTTTCCAACGTCATTTGGGATTGTACATGCCGGATCCGCATAACCAAAAGACATCTACAGAATTCGTAGGTGAACTCCACTCGCTGTACTGTGGCCAAAACCATTCCCCAGATCCCCAGTAACGACGACCAAGCTTTTCTCTGACTTCTTGATGATCGGTCTCGGTTTCTGCAGTAGATACCCAATGAACTATTTCTTCATTCTTCTTGGTATTAAAGTCGAGATCTTTCATAAATTGCATCAAGCTCTTCTCCTGCGTGTTAAGTAGACCAATGACAGAAACAAGATCGGACTTCTGGTCTTCGGCTCTAATAGTTTCGATGAACGTCCGACAATTCTGATCCGACTGCTGAATCCTCTGGAGCTGACCACCCCAGTCATCACATTTTGGGATACTGTGTCCAATCCTGGAAAGTGTTCCCCGGTTGAAATGGCAAACGGCTTTGGCGAGGAAAGTAGAGATCTGGGAGTATAGCGTTTCGAGCTTTTCCGTAAATTTCTTCACTAGCTCGTTGGGGTTGGGTTCGAAGCACCATTTCTCCGTAGCGGAGTATAGGATGATGAGGTCCGTCGTCTTATCTATTCCTTCCAAAGCCTTCTTCTGCTCTTCCGAATCATTCGTTACGAGCTGCGAAAGCTGTTAGTGGCATATCCGAGAATACTTTCGTAGTTCAGCACGAACTGGAAGAAGCATACAAATCGCCGCAAAGGGTAGTCCAGCATGAATAGGATCGAGGGCCGCGGCGGTTGCTCCAAAATCCTTAACATCCTTCAGGACTGCAACCATTTTGTCAACAATGGTTCGTATGAGCACTCGGTGTGGTATGAACGGGATTTTGATTGACCATTGCCTTGTTTTAATGACTGTAAGCTCTTTCTGTACAAGTGAGTTCATTGTTGTTGGACGGAATGGGTCACCATTGATGTCTTTGTCTGCGATGAGGATGCTCTTGTAAGAGTCAACGAGGTCGGTGTCCAAAGTGGAGAAGGCATTCTCCCATATCGAGGGCTGAGACGCAACTGTAGAGGGCAGTCCCACATCACCCGTTTCTGGTGTAGGCGAAGGCTTCGAAGCGGAGTTAGGGAGCACCAGGGCCGCGATTAGTGTCTCACTTCGTGTCTCGGATAGCACTTGGATACAATCCATTCGCACTTCTGAAGGGTCGCTTGGATCACAACTGGCCTACAAATATAAGCATATGATCATCAAATAGATTATATCATACTATTATCGGCATTCTCGTCTCAGAGACATGAGCGATGCTGCGTTCCTCGTTGTCTTTCGATATATCTTGGGCCTCGTTATTGGTTGTAACTCCTGATCCAAAACTTGGCTGTTTCAATGCATGCTCTGCTCGAGGTTGCTAGTAGATGGCATTAGCCGCTAGTCATATGAAAGACTTAGAATATGGCTGCTGGAGCTAACCTTGGGATTGCCAACAGTTTCAAGATCGAAATCTTGATGCCGCGATGATGCTCCGTTTCCATCCGTCTTTGGTTTGCTTGACCCAGGCTTCACATGTTTTTTCCAGAACCGCCTGAATGGATTTCTGGAGTCCATGAAGACTTAATCTAACTATGGTCAGCAGTGGTGAGAATTTACTGAAGCTTATCTTTGTTGATGGTTTATTTCCATGCTTATATGTGACTAGTGATTACCCCGCTTTCTACTTGCTTTTTCTGCTCTCAAGTTATTTTTAGAATTGACAGCTGCAAGCACGAACAACTCAATCAATGACACTACCATTGCTATCCAACTATCTGTTTCCCAGTAGCATCTGCTGCTAATGGTGTATTCAGAATGACACGCAATGATCCAACCAAACTTCACCGAGGGAAGATCACGGAACGCAGGTCCTTAGTATCCGTCAGCGTTCTACCCGAGCTCGTAGCTCATGGAAGCCTAAGACCTGATGGCTGCCCTGCTTCACTCATAATCATGGATGTTATTTTCCACTTCGAAAAGTCGCTATTAATTCACAACTTTACGCTCTCAACAGAGTTTGAGAATCAACAATCTAAGACTTCAGGTCGCAAACCACCAACAGCCTTGGATAATCCTGAGATAACAAGTCTCGCGCCTCAGGGAATCTTTTCGACAGACCCTCAGCGTGCGATGCCTTGGCGGAAACCAGTAATGGAAGCAGAAGTCAGGGACCACAAGGTTGCACCAACACCGTTGGACATTTTTCAATGGTTCGAAGGTGATAGCGAGTTAGATCAAGTCAAATTAAGAGGCACTATGCGGGTCGACGAGAAGCCGTTTGGGCGCAGGAACCTGGCATCATGGAGGTTGTCGGGTAATAAGTTTCAAAACCCGGTTCTTGCGGATCAGTTGAACAAACGCCGTCTTCGCGTTGTGATTCTCTTAAGACGTAGAAACGCCGAACCTTTTACTGCTCAGTGGGAGCTAGAGATTGAAGCGGCTACAACCGGGATCCAAGGCACTGCTTTCAAGATGTTTGGAGGCTCAGAGCAATCCAAGGTTGATAAAGTAGTTTTTGATCCCAAGAAGCCTTTGTCGGACGAAGCTCGGCTTCGTTACGGTATCGTGTTGGATAATCTGGAGGCTTTTGATCTGAAAACGTGTGCTGGTGTTGGTGAGGGTTTGGAACTGGGAGCTTGAGGTCATTGTATTTCATCATTTAATCCAAGCAGTGTGTCAAAGGATTACTTACATTACTTAAGTACTACTCTACTCTACTTGAGTAAAGTAGAGTAGAATATGAGTAACGCTTATAAAAACTAGCTTGAATAGAGTAGAGTAATTACTTAATTAATACTTAAGTAATTTGAGTAATATATCACGTGATATAAT
>AYLM01002953.1:0-53955 GCA_001625345.1 Cairneyella variabilis
CCCCAAAGATATATCTCTTCTGAAAGAAACCCACCCTCCAGCTATTCTCAGGCCTCGCGTCTCTCAAAGCGTCATTTCACCCTGCTCCTACTTACCCTCCAAGCTTTCGTCTCCAACGTCCTCCTCCTCGCTATGTTCGGCCTCCAAGCCCTCGCCTTGGCTGTCCTCACCCTCACTGTTCTCATTCTCTAAACCCTCATCCTGCTCCTCTTCACTCTCTAAGATTTCCCCCTCTAGTCCCTTTTCCTTATCATCCTTACCCTCGACGCCCTTGTTCTCCATGTCATCGCCCTCCCTAGATTCGGAGCTGGAATCCACCGAGTGAGAGTCGCTTTCCTCGCTTTCCTCCTCCTCTTCAGGATAGCCAAGGCCGGCGCGGGGATTTCCAGTGTACTTTTCGTCCTTTGCTCGTTCTACATCATGATAATTAGCTTCTATGGAACCATAGAAACAAAACGAATAGCTTACTTCGACGGATCTGGACACTGCTCTTCTCACTACCCTCAACAATTGCATTCTTTGGTAGAACCCACAAAACCAACCATTCAGAATCGCTCGTCTCACCCCTCTCCCCCAACTCCCTACCAGTCTTCTCCTCTACATCTCTCACATTGATGAGCCTAGCTTCCTCCATATCGGGATGAGTAAGATCAACCTTGAAAACTACGGATGAAGATCCAAAACAATCCTCTGCGCAAATAGCCCAAGATCTCGCTTCCTCCCTGCACTCAAATAATGAGATAAACGGCGACCGTCTCTTGACCACATTCCGGTGCTCCACGATGGCGTTGATGAAGTCGAAATAGACGCGGGTGAACTCGTGGGATGGGTAAACGAACTCGTTGTCGTCGCGATAGCAGACCTGGTCAGAAGCTACGTAGCCAATTTGCGAATCGAATAGTGTGCATTGACCTGGACGGAAGAGCCGGTAAAGGGTCTTGGGCCACTTAGACTTCGGGATAAATAGGTGGCTAATATCCATTTGCGACAAGAAGATCTCGAGAGCATGTCGCTCACTTTTCAATGTGCGTGGTGGGAAGAAAATGTGGATGTTGTCAAAAGGTCGTAGAGTAGGCTTCTGGTGTGGTAGAATTAGCCGACCCACGCTCTTCTGTGATGGCGAATGCATATCCTCGGGCTCGTCGTCTTCTGAACTATTATCTTCAGCACCTGCTGGTATCCACTCATCGGACAAAAGACTCAGGTCGTGATTGAGGTCTTGCGAGCCATTGGAGGAACGAGAGTTGGAGGAACGAGAGGGAGGGTCGACGATAACGTCAGGCCCCATTGTCTATTGTTCACTGCCGTCGGTGTCTGAGTGCTCGTAGCTATCTGAGAGCTCGTCGGTGTCTCGGTGTTCGTTCAGGCACGAGGAGGACAAGAGCTCATTTTCAGCTTCAGAAGCCATGATCGCGAACTTGAGACCGGAAGTTGTGTTGAAAGCGGAGAAGTTAGGAAGAAAGCAGGAAGGAGAGAGGTGGCAACAGTTTACCCCTTCCGCTATTGTTGTCACCACGATTCACTATTCACGAGCGTAAGTGGGTGAAAATGAAGAGACAGCGGAGAAAGAAATCGGTGAGCAAGGAACAATGAAGTAAATATGAGCTTACGGTAGCTAGATATCTTCAGAATCTTGATGTATCTTAGCAAACTATAAATCGGCAAAGATGTTGAGTATGAGTTTACAAAGAGAAATGTCAAACTTTTCAATGGGTGCGAGGCAGTCTGACTTGGAACAATAAGCTTTGCAAAGCGATAGTTATGACAACCCAATTCAAATGGAATAGAGTAGAATGATCATAGATATAGATTTTTCCTAGTGTCAGAGCTGACTCTGAACCTCCTCAGCCCTTTCCCTATCACCAGGACCATAATCGAGGCATGTACAGCAAGGAGCTGCCAGTTCGCGGTACGAACTTGAGATATCCACGAAGCTGAGCTTCAAATGAATTGGTTGTGGTACTATAGGAGATTACGCTGTAATGAAAAATCGGGCAATAGATCCTCGATTTGTTCCGCGGGACTAGGGAAAGATCCGAAGTGTCATAAAGCTTTTCGGTGCAACATTGTATTTGGGGAACTGCAAATGTGTCGTAAAACTTTGCTTTGGATCTATAATTAGGCAGGTGAGACAGTCTGCACCTTTCAGCCGATTGTTTGCCGAGTTAGGTTACGGGGTTACACAACAACCATCCCGCAGCGTCGTCCTGGAATATCTTCTTCACTTGTCCCTTCAACAAACACAAAGTCTGCACCGTTCATAAATAATTATCTAACTTATCACCAGAAATTGCTTCTATATCCATCGAGATGTCCTTTGGTTGGTCGGCAGGTGATGTAGCAGCGGCAATAAAGCTACTCATTAAAGTAGGTAATGCGCTTAAAGACTCAATAGGCTCTGCAGCGGAATATCAAGAACTTGTAAAGTTCTTCTCTAGCGCTCAGAAGACAATTACTGGACTTGGCACCATTCGGGAAGACTACCCAAACCTTCAATGGGAGTCTGAATTGACGAACAGGCAAAGATACTGCAGGCTACTGTGGCCTGCTTTGAGAAAGGGATTGTAAAATATGAGAACTCACTCGGAGAAGACACCGAAAGATTCAAAGTCAAGAAAATACCGAGGGAGATTCAGTTTGCACTGGCAGTCGAAGCCAAAGAGCTAATAGTGGCGATAGAGCAGCCACAGGCGGTTCTTGATGTCTTCATCAACCTTCAAACACTGTCAGTTGCAGCATCAGCGGATTCATCCCTTAACTTATTCTAATGCTAAAATATTTAGTGGCTCTATTTTGCGGCTTGAGAGATCAAGTAGCGCCTCGCTTCAAAATCTGGAGACCAACACCCATGGCCTGTCCCAGCTACTCCCCGATGTGGTAGAGAGTATCGTGGCTCTGCGCCAAGATCTCGATTCCAGGCTGGCGGTGGTCGACGAAGCTTCCAATCAATCAGAAGAGAATGTCCAAGGAGGTCTCGAAACCTTGGAGAGAATGTTACGACAGATAGCTTCCCAGCAGCGGTTAATCGAAAACAAAGACGAAGCCGCGAGAGAAGGACTTAAATCTTCTCAAAGAGAGCTTGCCTCTTTACTCGAATCTTTTCATGTTGCTTCGACTAAGTACCTCACTGAATCTCTCGAGCAGCTGAGACTAGCGATGGAGAGTAAGTTTCAAGCACGGGTCAAGGACTGGACGCCACAGCTTGGGGACGACTTGCATATGACAAAGACGACATTATTCCTGACTTCGGTGAGTAGTGGCATCGCTGGTAGTATGGCAACTGTCATTGGACTTTCTGCTCAGCTCCGAAATGTCAAATTGAGATCTTATTTTCGAAAGTAGTGATGCTAGCATATTTGTGTCAAAAGTAGTGGCTAATCGTCGAAACGTCATTACCTATCAATCTACACTGAAAAAAGGCCTGGCATCGCAGAGCAAAGCACCAGCTATCAAAATCGACACAGCCTCCTACTTGGGGATCTGAGGTTAAGGAAGTCGCAAGAAGCTGGCAGGAAGCAAAAACTTGTGGCCCTCCTGAGACGGACGACATAAACAGATCATTTAACGCAGACTTGCAATTGTGTTCATTTGATGTACTCTATTGCGCACTATGGACTTCGGGCCGCGTGGTATCCCATCCGAAAATGCAGCCATACCCACATTGCGCCATGAATTTTTCGAAGACAGAGATGAAAAGAAAGAGTGAGATCCATATCACAGTCAGCGCCATCCGCCATCCGCCATCCACACCCCAGCTACCGAAAGCCACAAGTCGAGCAAAGATCGGTGCCATAACCGATCGATGAATCATTGTGCTGAGGTCGAAGAGTCGTCCGAAAATCGAAATATCGAGTTCTCAGCGGAGCCTTGGTAGGGACAGTAACTAGGAGTTGAGCGTACAAAGGTGTCCAAATCAATCACTAGAGTGCCGATACCGAGATCGAGTAAGCAGATGCGATTTCGAAACCTCTAGCTCCAAGCCGAACCCTGGTTGGGACCAGCAGCCACGATTAAATTCATTCGAGAGAACTTGACCTTGAAAACTGGGGTCTTCTTCGTGGGGTAGGCGGCGATCTGATCAGGGGTAATCAATGACTCCTTGCCCTTCTTCTTACCACCACCAACAGCCGCAGTTCCCTGAGCAGCACTTGACTGACTGCCAGATGCCGCACCTCCTGCGCGAGCTACATCACTGGACCCGGCAGTACCACTAGCCTCACCCTCTCCACTCTTCTGCGGATCAGCAGGAACCTTGACATCCCAGACTCGAACAGTGCCGTCTGCACCACCAGATGTCAGGACGGTAGTCTCGACACTGAAGGCGAGGGACCAAATTGCGCCTGTGTGACCACGGCAACGTTTGATTTGTGTACCCTTGGCAATATCCCAAAGGATAATGTTTCCACCCATATCTGCTGACGCCAAGATCTTGCCATTGGGACCACATTCCAGAGCCATGATATTATCGGTATGGCCGACGAAGATACGACTACACGCCCCGGTTGTGATAGACCACATACGGATACTCTTATCTGAGAAATCACTAGCTGTGAATATGTATGTGCCATTTGGGTGCCAGGATACCTGGTTGACACTGCTGTCATGGCCGACCATGATGCGTAAGGGAGAAAGGTGATCCTGAGTGAAGACTCGAGCAGCCTTATCACGACCAACAGTGGCAAAGTAGTGACCGAAAGGAGCCCAGCGGACATTCCAAATAATCTCATCGTGGGCTTTGTAGACTGCCAGGCAAGTCCAACTCTCAAGAGACCAGAGACGGACGGTCTTATCACCGGACGAAGAGAGAAGGTAGAATGGCTTGGTCGAAGGGGTTGATGCGTCTGCATCGTCTGGTGCGGTTGTAGATGGAGAGAAGCAAAGACTGTAGACTGGTGCTGAATGTCCGATAAGACGAACGGAGCCAGGAGAATCGTCCCTGGCCATATCAAGGCTAACTGGGGATGGAGGAAGAGGAGCACCATTTACATGCCAAACACGAATGTATGACTCTGAGGTTCCGACAGCCAACATTTCAAGATCATCGGAGAACTCAATGCAGTTGATACTGTTTCTCAATTAGCAGCGTATCATATCCAAAGGGCAAAGAAACTTACATGTCGTTCGAGTTGTGGAAGGTGAACATGCAAATAGAGACTCCAACACCAACACCGCCGCTGCGACCATCGATCTTGAATCGATCTCTGTTCTCCTTCACCTTCTGAATCTCCATCATGACGTCTCGTGAACGCGCCGGAGCCTGAGGAACATCAGCACGGCTGGGCGCATCGACACTGTCTTCACGCTTGATGCTCCGATCAAACTCTTCTACTAATGTGAGCTTTCCTTCGCCGGGTGGGTTCTTTTGATCTTCATCCTCGAGCTGTCCTCTGACATCGTTGATGACATCCGGGTCAAGCGGCATCGGTCCAAGCTTGAGGGCGGCAGTATTGTCCATAAAGTTCTTCATGGTGACACCTGTGAAGGCGCCTGGGATTCCTTCTTGAAGATCTGGTTCGTTGATGTCTTGACCTCGGCCTTGGTTGATGATCGCTTCGAAGCTGAACTTGTCGATTGGGCCATGCTCTGTGACCTCGACTTTGCAGTGTGTTTGAAGAATCTGAATGACAACGCTACCTCCGTTCTTGGAATTTGATTCTAGAAAGGTCATGAGACTGTGGTAGACATTGTTGTTCAGAAGGATGCGATATCGATCGCCACGATAAATCTTTGCGGTTTCGTCTTGGGACACGTGTGCTGGAAGCTTGATGCTCGCAAACGCGCTGAGCTCATCGGAATGTGCGTCTGTGAAGCGAGGTTTGAATTCCTGAAAGAAGTCTGCGGCTTCACTACCCGCGTTGTTGAGGATCAGATCGAAATATGAGTATACAAATGTTGGCCACAAAAGCTTGCGGAGCTCGAACTATTATACCTGTTAGCATCCCGCCCGAGCTAGGAAAACGACATGTCACCAACCTTGTAAATGTCCAAGTTGTTATCAACCCAACTGCTCAGCAAGCGGAATGCACGAGCGTACTTTGCGTTTCCAATGTTTTCCGTTGGCATCTGGATGGGCCTACCATCTTTGTCAACATGAGCTGACTCTGCACGAAGAGTCTGCTCGGTTCTGGTATAGCCTTTCTTCAAAAGGTACTCGATGACCTGTTCGTATTGCCTGTTTAGCTCCAATATCCCCTGAGGCATTCCAAATGGGCAGTTCATTTTGAAAACGCTGCAGGTGATGGAAGTGGATGTATTGCAAAAAAGGGAAGATGGAACAGTAATGAAATGGCGTAAGGAAGGAAATCGAATAAAATAGGTGCATATCCAGTAGAAAGGGGCCTAAATAGGCAGGTACGATCTTAGAGCGGCCCGGTATGTAGCACAACTACCTGCCATCACTACTAGTGAAGAGCAGAAACTTAACCACACCCGTTTACCTGCACATCCAGACCTCGGCGTCTTTTAAGTAAAATTATTGAGTGTGCAGGATGGCTTTGAAAGCTCTGAATACTAAAGAGAACCTCAAAGTGCAAGAATAACCAGAGCTTGTA
Organism: Cairneyella variabilis; assembly: GCA_001625345.1. Taxonomy (NCBI): domain Eukaryota; kingdom Fungi; phylum Ascomycota; class Leotiomycetes; order Helotiales; genus Cairneyella; species Cairneyella variabilis. Next base: position 6,552 of record AYLM01002953.1, read on the forward strand.
AGAAGGCGCAATTTGGTAAGCTCCCCATTTCTGAGCTACCTTTCCACCAAACACTAAATTTTATCACTTGCGTGATCTGGGTTCCAGGACTCCATGATGGGCTCAACATGACCAAGCATATGTAAGCCGACAAGAAGAACCGCAGACAGTACTGACAACTTGTAAAGGGGATCTTACAATTTGATTTAAATTCTGCTGAGACATGCTTTGGGCAGGCGGTGGAGGACCTTGGTTCGCTTGCTGGTGCTGCATCCCCATTCCAGAACTGGGAGGGCCATTGCCAGGACCCTGTTGCGGATGGTTCGACATGACGCCCCTCTAGTCGTGCAACTGCTTCCTCAAACACGCTCACTGAACACCTGAATCTGTTCACATCCCCCCTGGTTTAGTCCAAAACTTGTCTGGAGGTCTCAGTCGTGATCAGAGATGGCGGCGGATGAAGTCGGTTAAGATTTGGACATGAAAGATGAAAATGAAGTCAGAGGGCGGTCGTTCGGCGATTTCGTGAACGGCGCTAATGTAGCCTTCCCGCAGAGCCGCATTGAGCCAGCAATGCTCAGTTTGGTCATTTCTGCCCAGGGAACGCGACCCCAAGTTCTTGAAATTACTAGACTCAAGAAGACTTCTCTTGTTTATAGAACATTGGGTCACCACAAGCTACGATCAGCAATGTCTTCATCCGCAGACGGAGATGCAGAGGCACCTGCATTCCAGCCCTTCACGAAGGCGGAGCGCATACAGCAACTCAATGACATCGACAAGGTATGATTCCTTTATTACGATATTACATACGCGTGCTAATAGCTGGCCTATAGAGCATCACTCAACTTCTACAATCTGCCGGTCTGGCACTCAAGACGCTTTCGGCGGCGCAATCCAGTTCCGACCCTCCTTCCTCCGACCGACGCGCAGAATTCGAAGCAGCATCAAACTCCTACATGAGCACACTGCAGACAGTGAACATTGGCCTGAAGAGGCAGATGCAAGGATTGGAGGAAGAGAGCATTTTACAAGTACAAGCGGAGAAGACGAAGAGCAAGGATGGCCAGAGGCCTGGTGGGTTTGAGTCCGGAAGTGGAGAGTCTTCGATGGGAAAGCTAGATATCGGGTGGTTGAATAGTAGGGGCGGACGGGTGAGCAGAGATATGGAGGCAGAGTTATGGAGTAAGGCGAGGAAGTTTCTTGAGGGGATGGAGAAGGGAGAGAGCAATGGCACGAGAGAGGAGGCCCATGGGGACCATGATATGGGCGATTGAGCATCGAGGGCTCCTACCATAGCTGGGGGAGTATATCCATATTGTTGAGGTTTTGGTGAATCAGTGATACCCATAAACCTGAGATTTCCACGTCCTTGAGATATCCATGACCTAAAGCTATCGACACACTTGAGGTACACATCCGCCACGTACCTGAGATATCCATGAACTTGAGAGCTCGGGAAGTTGATGTGGCTGTAGCATCCGGAATACCTCAAAAATGGACTAGTGAAGCACTCAATGAGAAGTTGTATTTTAAACCGAAAAATTTTCTGCTATTAGTTTCTTGCATTTATGTTATTCTTCGTGTTAATGGCCCCTCCCTCTCAGCCTGGTCAAAAAGCTTGGCATGGCACGGGAGCTTCCACAACTTCACCGAACGCCGATCCACCAACCCCAGCTTCCAGATTTCGAGAGCTTGCATCAACCTACAATCAACGTGCCCATTGCCACCACACACAAGCATGGATCTAGAAGATGGAGGAGACTCCCCATGGGGGGGTAAGTTAATTCTTGCTTTGTCAAGCAGGTCGAGATAATCAGCTGACAAACTGTGTAGATGTCCCATCTAGCGCAACCAATCCTCAAGCCCCAGAGAATCCTAGATTTGGCCAGCATACAGGTCAGTTGCTCCAACCCAGTAGATACAGCTATCTGACAGTCAACCAGAATCTGCAAGCAAAGCAAAACCCCAATCCTTGGAGCCATCGTCGTCACAACCCCTCAAATCCCCAGCGGGCCGCAACCCACGTACTCCCCGCCGGCCAGGCACCCAAACCGTCCGTCTTGAAGCCCTCGACGATTCCCTCGGTCCATTGGGACCACTAGGAGATAATGTGCCAGTTCCTCAGATGGACCAGCCTCCTGCGCCGCCGCAGAAAGAGCAGGTCGTCACCCTTAATATCAGGCAGCCGTTGGCTTCGTCGCAAAGCTCAATTAGTAGGAGTATGCTCGATTCGGTCGATTTGAGTGATGAAGTTGAGCCTACTGCTGGGCCACGGATACCACCTCCTGTGCAGCCATCCCAGGGAGCCCCTGTGAGGAGAGATACTCAGCCTAGTGTGAGCGTGGAACAAGCGGCCAAGCCAACATTCGATATCACGGTTGGAGACCCTCATAAGGTTGGGGACTTGACAAGCTCGCATATCGTATATCTTGTCAGAACGAAGGCATGTGGACATGGATCTAAGTTGAGAGTGTAATGGGCTAATCAACAGTACAGACTACGTCTAAAGCCTACCGCCAACCTGAATTTGCCGTTACAAGAAGATATAGAGACTTTCTATGGCTCTATAACTCTTTACATGGGAATAATCCCGGAGTCGTTGTTCCGCCCCCCCCCGAGAAACAAGCTGTCGGTAGATTTGATTCAAATTTTGTCGAGTCTCGTCGAGCCGCTTTGGAGCGAATGCTGAATAAGACTGCTGCACATCCGACGCTCCAGCATGATGGCGATTTGAAGTTGTTTTTGGAGAGTGAGGCGTTCAATGTTGATGTCAAGCACAAGGAGCGGAAAGAGCCTGGTCTTGGAGAAAGTAAGGGTATGTTCAGTGGTCTTGGCATCTCCGTGGGCGCTGGAAGCAAGTTCGTTGAACAAGATGATGTAAGTTGTTCCGGAGCCATGTAGACTTGTGCTAATCTTATATAGTGGTTCCATGATCGCCGGATATACCTAGATGCTTTGGAGAACCAGCTCAAAGCTCTTCTCAAGGCTATGGATGTAGTTGTAAGCCAGCGGAAAGGACTTGCCGAGGCAGCAGGGGATTTCTCTGCGTCGCTTCACGCACTTTCGGCCGTCGAGCTATCACCATCTCTATCCGGTCCTCTGGAAGGTCTCTCAGATCTCCAATTACGCATCAAAGAGCTCTATGACCGCCAAGCGCAGCAAGATGTTCTCACATTGGGCATCACAATCGACGAGTACATTCGTTTGATAGGCAGCATCAAGAAAGCTTTCGAACAACGCCAAAAAGCTTTCCATTCATGGCATGCGGCCGAGCAGGAAATGGTCAAGCGTAAACAAACTCAAGAGAAACTTCTTCGCCAGGGCAAAACCCAACAGGATCGTCTGGTGCAGATGCAGGCCGAGGTAGCGGATGCCGAGCGTAAGGTGCACCAAGCAAGGCTGTTGTTTGAGGATATGGGCCGATTGATGCGAACTGAGTTGGAGAGATTCGAGAGGGAAAAAGTGGAAGATTTCAAGAGCGCTGTGGAGACGTTCTTGGAGAGTGCTGTGGAGGCTCAGAAGGAGGTATGTCATGTTAGTTCATTCTCGATAGCTATTCCTTACTAACATATGTGTAGCTCATTGAGCTCTGGGAAACCTTCCTCATGCAACTCGACGCCGAAGAAGACCAAAACGCATTCTACAAACCGCCTGTGGAGCCCGCTGCTCGCCTCGCCGCCGAGAGTGACGCTGCAGCTAAAGCAGCTGAGGCTTCAAAGGCTGCTGCTTTGGTGACTGCTGATGATGACGATGACGAGGATTAAACACACATTCACAAACGAGACAGGAAAATCTTATTTTACGGGAGTGTATGAGGCTTGGAGGTTGTTATTCAGTGTTAGTATGTGAGGGCACAAAGTGTCCCCGGCATGGCATTGATTGAGGTGTAGGTGGTATTTTGTACATAGAATAATCCATCACTTTTCGCATACTCCATGTAACCTGGTCTGGCCTCTATATGCTATTGGCTCATAATATTGTACATTCCTTCGTCCTAGTTATGTCCATCGGTGATGGGGTTCGGCACCTTTGGTGGTCCATCCTTCCTGGCTAGTATACACACTCTGGCTCATTCTCTCATTCATTTCATTTGGTCCCTCAGTCCTTACTTCTTCTCAGCCTTCTTCTCCGCCGCCGTCTGCACCGGCACCTTCGTCAACACTCCATCCTTCAACACCTTCACCATCTTAGTCTCTTTAATCGCTTTCTCCTTCCGTGTCCGCATCGCAGCTCTGTCGTGTCCGCCGCTCGCGCCGGATATCAGGTCCATCAGACTATCATCTACGGAGAATGAGGATTGCCTATAAACCCAAATGTCAGCCAGTCAGCTTTTACTCCATCCATGTCCCGCATCCTTCCATTCCTCTCCCAGTTACCCAAAAATCCTCAAACCAGTACAGCAATAATACTTACATCTCAACACTACCATCGACGCCCTCTGTTTCGGCAGAACTCTCAATATCCCAACCCCTCCCAAACCGTTCCCTGAACGCCCTCAACCGTCCCGCCTCATCTTCCTCTACGTTCCGCAAACTACTGAGACTAGGCTGCCACATTGGATGGTTGAGTGTATCTTTCGTACTCCTAAATATCGGCGCTGGAGAGGTGGTACGTTGGAAGTATGTGCTGCCGTCGCTGAGCGTGACCATTTGCGTGAAGGTGTAGGGACGGTGCGGGCGTCGGAGGAGGGAGGCGTGGCGGACTTGTTGGTTTGGTGTGGAAGTGCATGTTGGGGATTGGGCCCGTAATAGGGATCTTGAGGGTAATTTCGACGCCATGGTGAGGGCAATGGGGATGTGCGTGAAGTGGTGGTGGTGTTGAAATGGAGATGGGGGATGGTACTTTTTATACGGTGGCCGGATTGTGCCGAGAGCGATGTGAATATAATTCTTGGGCCAAAGTGTCTAATTTGCAATCCTAGTCCATTCAGTCCAACGCCGGATTTTGACTCTTCCTTGTGCATGTTCTTGTGTGTGGAGGTGTTTGAGGAAGGTCCATATCGATGATTCCTCGCAATGGCATGCCAATGGGTGCCAGTTGCGCGCGTGGAGCTACCCAGCTTGTAGCTGCGAGGAGCTTCTTTTCCTTGTTTTACAGGTTATCGAGCCTAGATTGCACGTTGGCTAAGAGAGGTATGACTTGACTTTATTTAATTGAACTTCGTACAGTTTCTTTTTATGCCTTGCAGCTAATTCAAAGACCCAGACAATGCATATTCGACGCATGTCCAACCCCCCAGACGAAAGCAATCACTATTTTCCTCTTCTGCGAGACTTCGAGGCTTTGCGTCGAGAAGACTTATTCACGGGACACGATTCGAGTCTTCTGTTCTCAAGCCGAAAGAGCCAGAGCAAGATGCAGGCTCTCCAAGAAGCAAAATACAAGAACAGGTGGAAGAACCGTTGGAAAGCGAGAAGCCGCCCAACGGAGCTTCTCCCAGCAATCAACCTTCGATGCCCGAGGATTTCAAGAACCTCCTGCAATCATGGGGAAAGAAAACGCCAAGGGATTATGAGAAAGAGAGCAAAGCAGTGAGGACCACGGGCGAATCGCAGTTGTTGGAGGTGGCGGCTTCAGCACAAGTGGAAAAGAACAAACCGTTGACGGCAGAGGCGAAGCCAGAAGGGTCTCTGACCTCAGCAATGAGAAAGGCGATGCGATCACTTCAGAATGCTGTTGTCATCATCACCACATCTGTTCCTGACGGGCATAGCTACAAGAGCATATTTGCGAGTGGAGATGTGGAGGCCGCCGATGAAAAGGAGCCTTCAGGCAACGAGCAAGAAATCAAGGGGCCTGATATCTTGGACTCGGAAGGCTCCCCAACGTCGATACCTTCCTCTTCTACGTCCAGTTTGACAGATTCCCATTTTTACGGCATGGCTGTGTCTTCTTTCACAACCCTTTCAATCAAGCCCAAGCCAATAATCACATTCAACATCCAAACACCCTCGCATACCCTTGAGGCCCTTCGAAAATCCCCATATTTTACAATCAACATTCCCAAGCACAGTTCGGACGGCGCACTCCTTGCCAACAGATTTACAAAAGGCAATGTGGATGATGTGTGGAAGCACGAGAAACTCAATTTGGGGGATCGGTGGTGGAGAGACGCACCGTTTCTCGTCAAAGGTACTCGTAGTGACGGTAGGCGCAAGAGAGTTATTATGCGGGAGCTCCAAGGCCCAGGAATAACGGGATTGATACGCTGTCGGGTTCTAACGGCAAAGGACCAAGAGGGGCACCACATGAGGGACAAATTGCGGCAGCCCGGAAACGAAGATTTGGGCTTCATGAGGGTAGGGGATCATGTAATAGTGATTGCTAAAGTCCAGTGGATTTCCCCAACAACCAATTTCACTCCTGTCTTAGGATATTCCTACGGGGATTACAAAAGCCATGGCAGGAGGTTAAACTGGGCGCAATTGGAGGATAGTTTGGACCCTGTGGTAAACTTCCTAGCGAAGCCTAGGGATAGCGAGACATCATCGGAAGCGGCGAAAGAAGGTGGACAGAACTCCCCGCTGGGGAAAGAGTACCTAAAATGGAAAACGAGCAAGTTTGCGGGGGTAAAGCGAAAAGGATTCCTAAGGGTCGACTTACAATCTTCGACGTCTGACTAGGAATGACAACATTTCTGCTGGAGATCTTTTACAGCCGCGGACGTTGAAAGAAGCCAGTGATGCTTCAATGCCATGGCCAATTCCAGCACGGGTATCAGGACAGCTCAAAGAAGCCCAGATTTATGGAGAGTCAGGATCCTGCTCAAGCCAGTACATGCGAGTCATCGCATGATCTATCTAAATCGCACTTCTCTAATGCCCGCCTTGCTCACATAGTGTGATTCAGTAGTCCGATTCCTATTGTCAACGTCTAGAACAAGTCGCCCGAAACGGACCACTTCTTCCCGGCACAGGGCAAAGCTTCTGTTCAGCCGCAACCTGTAAATGAGGACGATTGGTTGTTTGGAAGCCTGGATCATTATTGTTTGGCTGCTGTGGTTTCTCCTTTTTGAGGCTCCAGCCCCATTCACGCTCGAGGACCAATAATAGTCTCAGCCCCATCTTATTCGGAATGACCAACTCGACGCCCGGCTTCTGTGAGAAGAGCTGCATAAATGTAAGCCACATGTTCTTAGCCTGCATAAAAGCGTATCGAATGTTCTGCAAGCGCGCCTGACAAAATTCTGACTACCACTGATTGGTCTCAATTCCAGCACTTGTGGAAGCGATCCCAATCAACGCACGTAATACCCCAGCCGCTCGAATACAGCTCTCCCACACACTCTCATTCCAGTCCTCATAATAGCTGGCTCTCCCCTACATTTGGTTGCTTTCTTCTCCCAGATTATCTACCTACATGAATCCTATCGCGGCCTAAACATTTTCGCTGCGTTTGCCTATCTCCTCCACAAGCGTGCGTTCAATGGCAACCAATCCACTGTGTTGCTGCTCCATGAGACATTGCAAAAAGCACGATAATTTTGGGAAATCATCTCAATGATTGAACGGAAACGGCAGAACAGGGGGGGCTGGAAACATACTTTTGATTCTTATGAGGCACGACTGATAGGACAAGGGTCATCAGGGCATGTTCTTGAGATAAATCGGCACTTGGTGATAAAGATCTTCACTGAGGATGAAGACGGCCGCCAAGATTTCGATCGAGAGTGCTCAATCTACAACACCCTACAGAAAGATGGCTTCTCAAATTACATTGTGAAGTTTGTTGAAGTCTGGGGAGAGGGGTTGGTGCTGGAACGATTGAATTGCACTCTTCGGTCTCGCCTTCGAGAAGGAATTGCCACAGACGACAATCTTCGTGCCCAGTGGGCGATCGAGGCTTGCAAGGGACTCTCGTTTCTTCACGAGAAAGGCATCATACATGGAGATGTTGGATGTCACAATTTTCTGGTGGACGGGAACGATCACGTCAAGATTTGCGATTTTGCTGGATCCAAACGCAAAGGCGAGAAAGCTCGAATCTGCTACGAACCGCGAGGGCAGCATCCCGAGTATCGAGCTGGCGAACCTACTCTGAAGACTGAGATATTTGGTCTTGTGAGTTGTTCTGAGTGAGGCTCGCATCTCAGCTGACAAAGTCCAGGGATCGGCGCTATTCGAGATATATACTTCTCATGCGCCTTACAGCAACGACCCTGATGCTGTGGTTAGGCAAAAATTCAGGATGAGAGTCTTTCCTCTTGCTTCGTTGAAGACGTCCGCAGTGCAGAAAATCGTCAAGAAGTGCTGGATGGATCAATACGTTCAGGTTGCCGATGTCTGTACTGATCTGTGTCTCGCGGATGAGAGATCAGATCACTCACGGCTTCTACCATGGCAAATACAGGAAGTGGAATAGGTTGGGACTTCGCCAGATTTGGTTCGTCTTTCGCCCTGTTTGAACTTCGGCGCTAGAGAGGACTTGGCACAGGCCATGGTTGGCGTGCGCAAGATTCTCGACCTCAAGGTCACTTCATTTACATCCCACACTGCGACGTTACCTCACGTTGATGAAGTTCAAGAATTGATTTGATAAGCTGCTATGGTTTATTCTCCCACAACTCCATGATTTCTGCTTGCTGAAGGCAACACTTGACAAATTCCCAAATAGCCCCTACCAAATCTTACACCATTCCATATATACTTTGTGCGAAACGTACCCCAACTCCATGCTTTTCAGAATACCTCCCGATATGAACCGCAACTAACGATGCTAACAATCACAATCAGCTTCCAAGTCTTTAATGTCGTCCGTAGAGTGGCTTGCTTACTCGATATTGCACAAGCATTGTAGACTTGTCTATCTTCCTCTGTCTCGCAGCTTCGGCTGCCATGATCGCAGCTTTGTATGCTTCCTCCGCTTCGTACATGGCTTGGCACACCGGACATGGTACCGTCCTGATAGACCCGATGTCTACGTCCGTCCGACCATCCTTTCCTGCAAAATTTCGGCACGGTTCCCATTCCTCATGGGGCGGCCAGCCAACCTGTCTCGCGTCACGACAAAGCCATATCGTACGGTCTTGATAAATATGCGGCGTCGAGATCGAGTAATACTGGCATTGGGAAGAGCTGCAATTTGTTGCCGACCATTTACACATCGTGGTTCGAAGATGGATATCAGGTTCTGGGCGTCTGCTAGATGTGGAGTGGGGCGTATCAGGCAAGGCAGTGGTGAATGACTCGATGAGGTGTTCGTATGCTACTCGGGCAAAGAGACACGCAAAACAGTTCTAAGTCGGATCCTGCGATGACAGCAGACGCCGGGCGACATATAGACGTTCGGACGTGTCACCGGGCTAAGCCGTCGGGCAGAAAAAAAAGGCACCGCTGCCTGATCATGGCAAATGATCCTGGATGTGAGTCTTTGGGATGTTTTGGAATTGCTTCTGCGTTGAAGCCTGACGGGCTTGCTGCCTTGTTCGCATTTTCTCGGTGAGAGAGTTTGGGGGCTGAGCCTCACCGTCTTGCGTGTGGCGACGAGGCTGTGAATATGGACGAGAGGAGGGTATTGGTTGAGGCAAAGATTAGGGCGGCGGGTGTGGCATTGCTCTACAACAAGTAAGACTGGGTTTTCTCCGGTGTGTCCGACTTTCTCCTGCTTGAAGTTAAATGATATACAGTGCTGATATAATGCATGCGACTCCTCGGGAATCCTTCAATCACGTGGCAGTTTTTGTTTTTAAGCAATCATCAGGTGACCTACGCCCTTTATTCATGCATGGGACCAACGTCAAGCACATCAACATAGTTATATCTGTGGTCTTCAAATCAGGTTCTTGGTTGAATATGTCGATAGTACTCTTTGACGCCATTGTTGCCTGCTTCGTGGTGCAAGTCTGTTGCGCTCTCGGTTAAGTCTACCGAGTAAAAGGGGGGGAAGCTTCAGGGTGTTATTAGCTCTAGTCTCACGAATTCCCGTGTCCCATCATCTACCAAAGCATCCCCCTCCTACGTATTTGCATTTTTGAATTCTTTATCATGCCAGATTCTGACCAGAACTACTGCTTTGCGATCATATTCTGTACTACTGAACTTAGTACTACTACAGGCTTTTCCAAGAGTCTGAATGTCTTCACTCCATGAATTTGGCGAGAAGTGGAGAGCAAGAGGGGATTATCACTGGGAGAAACGACGGGGTCCGCAGAGCTCAGACGGATACAACCACGAATACATTGACGACAGGCCAGCCCTAGCGGGGAAAAGATTGCCAACACATGCACCAGGTATTGAACTTAGTTGCACCAAGGATCTATGATTGAGGGTGATTGGGGTGTCTCGGCTTGTCTTCGGCTCTCGCCCCCTTTTTGGGACCTCCCGCTTACCATAATATCACCTTAAGCGAAAGGAACTTACCCCACTCTCAGCTGTCTTCCTATCAGTATGTTGCAGGTATCACAAGCTGTATCTCGTACGGCGTCGGACTTCCTCGCACTTCTCGCTTCTCCGCAGCTGGGCTAGATGCTGTAATGCTTCAAAAATATCCCTGGTGCCACAAGGTGATTGGTCATCCTCCCTCGGAAACGGTCTCAGATCCTGGCGATGGGTCACTCGTTACCCCAAAACAGATACCACGGACTCTCGAGTTATCTATTAGCGCTATCAATCCCGTTCTTAATCCTATTTCTCAGTCCCCCGGCCCCCGGCTGAACTCTATCCCAATAATCCCCCAATTTTCTTTCTTGACTTCATTTTGAGCCCCCATAACTTTTGACCACGGTATTTAGGGACGCGGATGGAGGTAGAAGGTAATGACACAGTAGTAGTTGACTCGAGATCATTTCCAAAGGAGTCTGAGCAACGTCCTACTAAGCGAGCCAGAGTTACACTGGCCTGTCAGACATCTAGGGCACGAAAGCAAAAGGTAGGCAAGAGTTTATTTCGTTCAGTTCCTCAGCTAATTGCTGCTTCGAACTTTATCATCCGAGCGCATTGACTAAGTGAGTGAGCTTGGAAGACGAAGCTGAACTGTAAAGAAGAGTGAGTGATCTCATTGGGTAACGGATTCCCGATGTTCTTCTTATGCACCCAACTTGATGGTTTATCAGCTTATCCTTCCAGCAGCCTGGAGGCTGCATGTTCCTGCGCCACTAGAATGATTTCACGTACAATGATTCGTAGCCTGTTTGGACGCGCTGTTCCGCCTTTCTTCGATGTCGGAAGAAGAAGCCGCAGCGACTTCGAAGTCGGGAACCACTTCCGAAGCGGAACGACCTTCCGAAGCGATAAGCTAAGCGAACGACAAAGGGGGTTAAGCGAAGGGGAACCACGTCTGGACACCTATGAGTATCACTATGGTCTTTGTTGTCCTCCCGAAGATTGAATAATACAGATTCTATAGTGCTTAAAGTTTTTTCAAGTGTGAGGATTGTGGCGTTTCGTCGTTGGACTCGACGCTCGAAGACCCCGAGTTGAAGGTGGGCGTTATCATCCTCCTATTCAGGGCAAGCATTAAATGGTGGATTTTGCTTTGACTTTGAATTATCATAATTGAAGCGTATGGGTTTCTGATATTGCTGTGGAGTTGGTCTGTTTGAGGGGGGGAAGGAAATCTTACGGTTTTTACCAGGTAGGTCTCTGAGGTTGGGGAAGTTGCGGAGTGCCCTATACCTTTGCAGATTCTGTTGATGCCCTTCTTGGTAGATACAATAGTTAGAGATAATAGGGGTGATAACGTCACCTCCTCTACGTAACATTTTCAACAACGGTACTAAGTGGCAGAATGATGGTGCTCACGTGACTGTACCTCCAGAAGTCACAGGCAACCCCGCTTCAATGGAGGCAATCTCATCTGACATTTGACGTAAACCATAGGCTATGTAAATGCCAAGACATAGAATTTGAAGCCTGTTCCTCTCAAAGATTATTTTGCTCTGTTTGCTCCCTATAAAAACACTGAACGATTATAGTTACTATGTCTGACACCAAAAATTATATTGACAGCCGACTGGAGCAGTTCATTGCAGCTACACGAGCTGGCGACTTGGACAACTACATGGAATGGTATGCGGATGATGTGATCATACAGAAGCATAGTAAGTTCCTTAACTGTATTACCACAGCATTTGCTAATCAGGGTTCAAGCCCATTGGCCTGATGGCAAGGACATGACGAAGACAAAGGAGCGGGAGTTCCATGGGAAATATATCAACGACCTTGAGATCGAGCTCGAAACAGTCAGTCATGAAGGCAACGAAAACTTCACTGCCTGGGAGTTCAGGGCTACCTTCAAGGCTCTTAGAGACATTCCCGGTGGATTCAAAGCTGGAGGTGTCACCAAGAACTCAGGCGTCATGCTTGCTTGGTGGGCAAAGAATCCCAGTGGAGGACATGATCAGATCAAGAGATCTTCTGAGTTCATTCAACATATTGAGACTACTCAAGAGTAAAAGTAATGCGATTCTTCATGTGGAAGATGTTCGGTGAGCACAGACAGTGGATCGAAACAAAGTCGAAACTTTATGGGGCACAGGGAAATCAAGACCCACCATGTTGATCCTTCCCAGCAACAAATACAGTGCTCATCCACACTCTCTCCTCTCGCTTCTTGCTTCTTCGTCTAATATTTGATGAGATAAATTGAATCGAAACGGATAGATTACGATGTTGTGATTGATACCCGTTAATACCATCCCGAGGACTGGTTCTTTTTGCCTCGGCAAAGTCAGCCTCCACAAAACGTTGTATCTTGAACACGTATGATGGAGTTCCATGTATCTGCGACAACCTGTTTTCAAATTTGAAGAGATGACGATTTAGGCAAATTCTAGAAAACCCCCTCGATCCCTCTCTTGTCCTTATTTCTCTGCTCTTCATCACTTTGACTTCTTACCCGTTGCTTAGCATAGCCTTCTTTTCGGTCTGTCGACCGTCACTGTCTTTACCCAGCCAACTGCATAGTTTCATTCCGCGGCGTGGTCACATCTCCAGAAGCCTTTCATCCAAGGCCTTGCTCTAATATTGTCAATCGACCCTAACCTCAAATTGCAATGAAGCACTCGTCCTCCATCCTGACCGCAGCGGCTGGCCTCATCACCACTGTCTCTGGGCACGGCAAGATCCTCACCCCCACACCTCGCAGCCCAGGTGCCGCCATGGAATCAGCCTGTGGTTAGCAAGTCTACAACAACCAAGCATCAGACGAATATGGCAATATCCAGGGCGAGCTTCAAGTAGTCGCCTCTCAGTCAGACTACGACGCGGCTGCGTGCAATATCTGGCTTTGCAAGGGATACAAGTTTGCTGATAATGACGCTGCGAACATCCAGCCATGGACTGCAGGTCAAGTCGTCGACTTCACATTTGATGTTCGAGCACCTCATACTGGCTATGCCAGCGTCTCCATCGTGAACACAGCCACCAACACCATCATTGGAGATCAACTCCTCTACTACTACGACTTTGCCGATAACTCGAAGACCATTCCCGCAAACGAGACTTCATTCTCCATCACCGTTCCCTCTGATCTTGGCGATACTTGTGCCACCACCGGTGCCTGTGTGGTCCAGCACTACTGGAACGCTGCGTCTATTGACCAGACTTATGAGTCATGTGTCGATTTCACCGTTGGTGGATCCTCGTCAGGCTCCTCCTAATTGGCAGTTTTATCTACTGTTACTACCTCATCAACTGCAGCAGAGACTTCTTCCGCTGCTGTTTCGAGCCTCTTGAGTGTAACAAGCACCTCGAACTCATCATCTTCTGTCCTGATCACTCTCCAGACAGTTGTGTTTTCTTCCACGATTGCCGTGGCTTCTTCCACTTTGGCCCAGGGTATGGCATCTCCTTCCAGTTCGGCTTCCGTTGATGATGATGATGAGTGCTAAGCTTGTACTCATGAGTGAAGTACGATTGCTCATAGAGTGCGCATGTGATAGTCGAAGGGATAAATTTGAGCACCAGACTTGAAGACTTTGTACATATCTATGAACTGTTGAGCCGCGTTTATATTCTTATATATTACCCTTTGGGGCTAGCAAAATAGAAGTCAAGGTTCGCCTAAACCCTTTCCACTACTGCGCCCTCTCATTCTCAATAGTGCCCTAAATCTTTCTCTACTCACCCTGCTGCAGCGTCGGATCCTTCAGCACATACCTCTCACACTGTTTTTTCCGTTCTTCATACAATCAACGCATACCCCACCACCGTCAAACTCAAACTAAACAGAAACCCCTTCCACGTATTGCCCATCCGATCAATAATAATCCCGCTCACAATCGGCCCAATCCATGCTGTGCTTTTGTTCACTTACGCATACAGCGCAAAGAACGTGACCTCCCTACCTTTCGGGCATATATCACTTAACATCGTTGCACTAAAGGCATAGAATAGAGCCACAGCCGCGCAGTCGATGACTGGGAATGCCCAGACTTTCCATACTCGGTGGAATCCAAATTTATCAGTGCCGATATCGATGCAGCCCCAGATTTGGATGATGAGCAGGAAGCTACAATTAGCCATTAGGATAAACTTGGTGCGGATTTTGTAGGGGCGCTGGATGAGCCAGAACATAGCGATACCGAACACATTGGAAAGCCCCTGAATGATATATAGCTAGGTCGAGGTAGTCGTACTGTAAGAGACAATAGCATTTTGACAGATGCCATAGATCTGGTTGGTCGTTGCATAACCATCGGAAATGAGGACCATTTGACTTTTCTCAAATTCTGCTTTTGAGAGCTTCCCTGAAAGGAGAGCCCTTTTCGATTCAAGTGCCTCAGGAGTGTTGCGAGCAAGTTGAGGGAAGGGTGGTGTCCAAAAAGCTTGGCAGATATTGTATGATAGAGCTGCGCCGATTAGCTCAGTCACTTGATCAAAGAGAGAAGGACTTACATGAGACGATATAGAGACCAATAGCAGCTTGATATTGTGAAGGATCTTTCAATCCCAGGAAGTCGAACTGCGTACCCCAGCATACGAGTGTTGAGCAAATCGGAACCCACTTCTTCCATTTCCCATAATCTCCCATTGACCCGAAACAGAGGATTATTCCTTGAAATGCGAAGACGAGACTATTGCAGATCAACACAACAGTATCAATGTTCACGTTTTTGGTGCTGAACTTCACAATATAAGGAGCTGTTGCATCGACTGAACAATCCTCGCTAAGGTTGGACCCATTTCGACCCCCTTGGCTGAGAAGAGATTGGAAGACCGTGAAATGTTAGATCTCGTCTACCAAAAGTTATTCAAGGGATAGCATACTCAATGGCGCGTAAGAAAGTGCTCCAGCTGAGTTGTTGCCGAAATAATAGGCATACCAAGCCCAAAGCTCCTATGGAGTGGTCACAGATTTCGGCTCCCCGCTCTCGATCTCGCCAGCTTGGACACTTCTGTTTTCCTCAATGTCCACAATATCATTCAACTTGATATCCTTGACATCGTGAGTATGGAACTCGAGCTCTCCAATAACAGACTGGCAGCTGGTGGCTGCCATCTTGTCTCTCAGGTTGAGAATATGCATTTTAAGGATCAGGATTGTTAATGGGAATGCAGCCCAGGAACGGTACGCCTTTCTCCGCTGATAAGATCCATTCCTGCTCTTTGCTTCTGGAGAATAGGAGGAAGTTACTCGTTATCTTTGGAGAATTCTCCACATTCAGGATGCATTCAGGGGAGACGTCGCCTATCTTTCCGAATCCGCGATGTTGCCCTTTCACTAGCGCCCACTTATGAAAGGTGGGATGGCCTTCATCACGCTCTCGAACGCCGCCATCGAAAATTATTTCCTACTTGAGTCTTTGAGATTGAATATGGATTGTTGGCGAATACCCATCACAAGCAATACTCAGTCCGGGCATTATTTTGCAGACTGAACTGACTGCTAGTTGAAGTGGGTGTGAAACATCAACCCCGAAGGGTTGTCAAGTGCTGACAGCTAAGGTGATCGTCAGTGACGTCGACAAGGACGAGTTCCTGATACTCCATCGAACATTCAATCTATAACAAAAACACAAGAAGCACTGAGCATCCAAAAGGCTGACCCAACCAACATCATTTGGAAAATTCACACTTCCAACACAAGAATGGGAGAGAAAGTCGATCATCTTCCGGGCGGAGCATATCACATGACTCCAGCCCCTCAAGAAAGCTTGTCCAAGAGGAAGAAGATTTTTGCAGCTATTCTTCTGTTACTGGGAACCACTCTCTTCTACCAATTATACAACAACAGGATTCCTTCTTTTGGAAGAGTGACGAAATCTCCGAAGTACGAGCCACAATGCCCAGCACAGCAAGTCATTGGTCCGAAGTCCCACCCCGAGATCACAGAAAGAAATGTCAACAAATTATTCAAGTCTGAGGGTTTCAGAAATCTTACAGTCCAGAGATTGAGCGGAGCTGTCCAGGTTCCGACGGAGGTTTTCGATGATATGGGACCAGTGGGAGAGGATAAGCGATGGGAGGTGTATTATGACTTGCAAAAGTATTTCGAGGATACTTTTCCTTTGATGTGAGTACTCCCTGGCTCTGTATAAATGAGAGCTAATGAAGACATTAGACATGAGAAGCTTGATCGGGAAATCGTGAACTCTCACGGCTTGGTGTACACGTGGAAAGGGTCAGACAGCAGTCTTCAGCCAATCCTACTCACAGGCCATCAAGACGTCGTGCCAATTGCTGAGGATTCTCGATCTGGATGGAAGTATCCTCCATTTTCTGGCTACTTTGATGGAAAGTACATAAACGGTCGAGGCGTCCATGATTGTAAGAACAATGTTCTGGGGATATTTGCAGGCGTCACAGCACTCCTCGATGCCGGATTCAGCCCCCGTAGAACCGTGGTACTTGCTTTCGGTTTTGACGAGGAGGCCACAGGTAGACAAGGTGCGCAAAGAATCGGGGAACACCTCAAAAAGAAATGGGGTTCGAACTCTTTCGCTATTCTGGTTGATGAGGGCTTGATGGGAATCCAGCATCTAAATGGGCGAACTTTTGGGGTACCGCAGGCAAGTGAGAAGGGATGTATGGATGCTTTGGTAAGTCAAATTCTTTGAGCAGACTCATTTTCTATAATTTTCCTCTGCACCAACTCTATTACTCTAAACATCTTCCTTCATGAGACATCAATCGTCCACGACGTCCTTGTTCCTGAAACATCTTTCTTTTGAGACACCCTTCTCTCTGAAGCATTTAGATTTACTTCCATACTGACTTCGAGATTGTGGCTCAGGTGCGAGTCCACGTACCTGGAGGACATAGCAGTATGGCACCGCCGCATACTTCCATAGGTATCCTCTCAGAGGTAGTCGTTGCACTTGAAGCTCATGCAAAGACGAACTTTCGGTCAAAGCTGACATCTAACAACCCGTTCTACTACCAACTACACTGCGCCGCTGAAGATGCACATACGGACATGCCTAAGGAGCTTCGAGACGCATTGAAAGACCCTAGGGGCAACAAGAAAGTCGCAAGGATATTATCTGAAGATTTCCAGACCGATATCTTGCTGCGAACGAGCCAAGCAGTGACCATTTTCAACTCGGGAAGTAAGTCCAATGCGCTGCCGCAGCATGCTACTACACTTGTAAACTATCGCATCTCGAATGAGCAGAGTCTCTCTTCCGTGAAAGATGCTCTCACTAGAACCACCGAGCCGATTGCCAAGCACCACAATCTGACGTTCATCACTCGTGAAGAGGAGGTAAGCCAAATTTCGAACCAAAATCTTCCGTACAAGATATATCTGGAGCTACGAAGCGCATCCACCTTTCTAGAGCATTCAGAAATACTCTCCAAGATTATTCAAAAGACCATGCTAATTGAGGTTTTGCCTTCCAGGATGACTCCACTGCCGAATTGCCAGTGAACACCCTTTCACTCTCTTGGTGGCGAGGTCTCGAGCCCTCGCCTGTGTCAAATCACAAGAGCAACAGCTGGAATTATTTCTCAGGCGTGATCAAACACGTCTTTGATGAGGAAGGAGAGGGGAAAGATGTCCTGGTAGCACCAACCATTGCGCAAGGCAATACTGATACGAAGTATTACTGGGATTTAACAGATCAGATCTATCGATTTGGACCCGTGAGAATGTGGCATGATGAGGGATGGGGAGGCGTGCATGATGTTAACGAGAGAGTGAGTTGAGCCTAGTAGCATGATCGAGAAATCCACTGACAGATTATATCTACAGATTGCTCTAGATGCGCATCTGGAGGGTATCCTGTTCTATCATGAGTTCATCCGAGTATTTGACGAGGCAGACTTAGAAGCCCAGTAGTGACCCTTTGAGAAACCACGGGCACGATTTACTTGGTCGTAAATGGAGTGGTCTGGAGCCTTTTGGGAGGGAAGTGCTTCTACATAAAAAGGCGGCTAAGTGTGACGAGGAAATTTACGAACATAAATTTTTGTCACGTGAAAAGCAATTGCCCTTGACGGGACCTCGGGACTCTCATACAGCAATGAGAAGTCAGAAATCAATATTTTTTGGTAATTTTCTCCTTTTCTGTAACAGTGACGCAAATCACGGCAAAACTCCAAAGCCCAAGACATCCAAGATCCAAGTATGAAACCCGCAAAATCATTATGACGCCAAACAGTGCCGGCACCCCAACGCCCGAAAATCAGGTAAAGCAAAAAGAACAAAACTCTAAAATCCATTTCAAGTCCAATTTGTGAACGCCTGCACAACATCGCAAGTAGCTAAAATGAAAATCCCAGAGCGAAACAGCAAAACACGCGTACCCCCAAGGATCCAGTATGCAGAGGCAGCCAAAAATAAAAAAAAATTAATTTTTATTTTTAAAAAAGCAGGAAAATGACTCTAAGATCGAAAACGTCCAGGTCGAGAACCAAAATTACAAAAAGAACAGGATATTTCTCAAATTTGGATGCCAAGGATTGATGCCGTTTCGCTCTCCGTTATACTGTTTCTTGTACTCATCCTTGGCCTTGTTACTTGGACCCAAATGAGATCTGCTTTTCGATAATCCTCGACATCGTTTCCTTTCAGGCTTGTCTTGAGTCTCTCCATCGAAGACTGGACGCATGTAACAGCGGAGTCGGTCCAGAGAAGGTCGGCATACCGGGCTGCAGTAATGATCGATAGAGGCAACGTGGCGCGGGAGCCTAGGTAACAGAGCTTGACAGTCTGCGAAAGTTGAGTATTAGCATCTGACAAGGGAGTGGGCGGAGGGTCACGCTTACGACATTCTGTAAAGTGGTCATGTTGTAATTACTCTCGTTGTGAATCACATAGTGATCAGACTTCGCAGTGCCCAAAGGACTATCGTGACTTGGTAGATAGAAGCTGAAATGATGCTTGACTACGAGGGCGGAATCACAACAAGTCCCATTAAGCAGATTTCTCTTTTCCTTTAGATTTTCGGGGAAGAAACGAGCATGGTGGCGTTTCCCAACAACAACAACAACAACAACAACAACAACAACAACAACAACAACAACAACAACAAGAGTAACTCTGATTCTGGAGTTGGGCTGGCCTTCTTCGCCTTGAGAAAGGCTTTGCAGGCATCGGTAATCTGGTTCAATCCGACTGCCTGACCATGCTCAATTGACCCTCGCTGACCCCATCACGGTAAAAGAGAACATGACTAGGAGGCATGTTCATGTTAGCGGCGTGGTAGGCGTCGAGACGCTCCCTCATCATGGCTGCTAGATCCTCAATGTGCTGTTATGGAAATGCTGTTAGCAACAGTAAGAGCTTATTAGGACATGAAAGTGAATTCACCTCAGTGTTGTTGGATTGAAGCCAAGCTGCAGATCGATAATTGATGAAATCACCCCAAGTCGCCACAACCCCAGCAAGAGACGGACATCCGTGATCAAGTCCTCTGCCAGAGTGAGTAACGTCCGCACTCACGAGCAAAGTACCTTTTTGGATAGTGACCATGTCCGTTGTGAGCTTATGGTTTTGGCCTCCAAGCTTGACGTTGATTTTCAACCTGTTAAAGTTAGAATGGCAGATCTACCAGACCAAAGTAACTCACGCCAAGTTCCCCAAGAATCTAGTGCTTGGGTTCCCCAGGGCGCCCTTAGTTACGCAAAATGTTGGCACGCCCTTCACACAGTCTCCCCACAATTTGATATCTGAATAGAGTGTGAACTCTTCGCTCGGCAAAAGAATGATGAGAATGTCTGGCGTCTTGTTGCTATTGGCGGACACCGCCCGACAAACATTATCCAAGGCCACGCGAGTTGCCCCCCGACGGTCCGCGGCGTTTGCGCAGACGGGCTTCTCGATTGAAAATGCGGTTTTTAAACCGATCGTCAAGCCATTCATGTTGTAGAGTTAAGGTCGTCCGCTAGGGCTTTGAGAAGATCCGTCACTTTGCCAGCATTCCAATTCTTTCCTTCCAAGTCGATCGCGACAACTCCCATAACTCTGCCAGAGTCGGGGCGCTGAAAGCCCATGCCATTCGTGCCTGGGCCTGTCGCGTCGGTCTTTATCTGGAGAAGATTCCAGGATGGAGTGAGCGAAATAGGGGCTAGTTATTTCCGTAGGCAAGCCTGGGCGAAGAGTGCTTCTGTCCCTGGAACTTGACCAACTCAGGCGAGATTGTGAGTCCAAAGTTCTGTAATTGTCAGTGAACAGCGAATACCAAACATCGACACGGATGAACCGACCTGGCAAAACTGCTCATCCGATTCGAACCCCAACTGCTCAAGAGCAACCTGAATTAAATGTTGATTGTTCGATAGGGAGCTTTTGCGCAGCCTTCAACATCGCTTCACCGGCATTCCCATCGAGAGTTTCACGGACGACCTGCCCTTCAACAATACGGAGTTTGTTGACGGGGCACCACTTCTGGTTGGGCTTTTCGCCGCCGAGGTTGACAGCCCAGATGCCAGGGTTGAAATTCAACTTGTAGGCTGGCGATTGAGTGGTTAGCGATCAAAATTTCTGAAACTGGGCAAGATTTCAACGACTTACTCTCATCAAGATGAGTTTTCACCGATACATCCTTCTCGATGTTACCACTTTTGTCCTTCCTATCGAAAAGGATACTGCCAATCGCTCTCTTCGTTACTTCCCAAATGGCACATTGCGTTCCTTTCCGTTCGGTCGAATCCTCGCACTCAAAGGTAACTCTGATGCCTTTCAGCTCTTTTCTTAGCTTCACAAAATCGCTCGGTGTCTTTTCGCAGACGGAGATCCATGTGTCCAGACGCTCAGCTGGAAAGAAAGCAGATGTCGTTGTGTTGACAGTCAAAAGAAGAGAATCGTAACCAGAACGCATGGAGGTAAAGAAACCCGTTCTGAATTTGTAGATCAAAGTAGAGTTCACACCTTGAATAACATCCGGTGCATCCACATTTCTTAATCCATGACGAGGATAGAACTTCTTCCCTACTATGGTACCTTCCCAATCAGAAGACAGCGAGGAGGTGGCTTTATTCCAATCCCACGGCATGCAGAGTCTGCTCCAAGTCACAACGTTCAGACTCTTCAGATCCTCGCTAGGAAGATACCTTTTGTCTACGTTTGCACCGCAGCGTTGACACGAGCTTGCAACTTGTTGAGTTGTACCTTTCCTTCATAGGCGATCCTGGTTTTAACTTCGTCCGAGGTGGAAGTCTCCAAACCTGGCCTTGCATGATGCACCTCGATTTTGTTATCGTTATCCCCTTCTCCGCAAGCGTCGTAAAGCCTCCCGATAGAGATGATGTAAGAGTAATAATCCGTTACCCACATAGCGCGATCGCCGAGAGACGGAGGGTTTTGTTCCAGCATTTGCTGAATCAGAGCTTTCCTCTGCTCGCGGTCTGTGGGAACCGTCCGGTTGATTTCGCCAAGTTTGATTCGGTATCTGCGAAGAACCACTTTGGGTTCAGAGTAACCTTGAAAAAGTTCGCCTTGCCCAGATCTTTCCTCGAGGTTTCCTGCTGAGTTGGGCGCGGTGCAAGCTGCAACGCAAGTTCTTCCCAGTGCAACAAGTTAACTTTTTTGTCCGTCTCCTGTTGCTCTCGCTCAATCTCTCTCTCCTCGGCAGTGAGCTTTCCCTTTGTTTCAGGCGACTTTGGCTGAGTATCGAGCCTGCGACCATTGACTGCGGTAGTGATTTCGGCCTGAGATGCTGTGACAGTTGGAAAGGCAGCCTTTCGCGCAAAATTTTGATCACCACTACCCCCTCCATAGCCCCCTCTACCCCTGTTTGTCAAGCCGCCCCTGTGCGACATGATGAACTACACGTTTCTGTCCGATAAAGGTTGAACAAGCTTGAGCGGAGACAGAAGGGGGAAAGAAGCTTGAGAATGTCGATGGAGGATTTGACAATTCTCAAACCAAAAGTCCCGTTTGGGATTTCCTGGCACGAATGATGACCTATCGGGACAAGAGCATACTTTTATAGACATTTTGCACCAGATTCTTTGCTAGGTACAAGCAAGTGTGCGAGCTCACTTGATTGGAGCCAATCAATGAGAGAATAAATGCAGCAAGCGTTTGGGTGACAGGAAAACTCAAGTGAAAAGTTGGAAAATGGAATAATTGCCTCCTGACTTGATCATCTCTACTCTAAGAACCCTCAAACAGAATCAAGGGATCGAATGTCTTCTTCAGGAAACAGAATTCAAGAGTTTTTGCAAGACTGAAGGCAAATGGCACAAGGCTTCGTTGAAGGAGGAACACCTAGAGGATGGCATTTGGGAATGAGAGATTTTTGCTACTTAATCAAGATGGGCAAGTGCTATCCCAGTCACTGTACCCAAATCAGGAAACAGCACTCGCTCATCGCTTCCATCCAAGTTTGCACGATATACCCCTCCAAACAAATCTGTGATGTACATGGCTCTGTTCCTGACGTTCGAGTTCGAGGCCGATGCCTTCATGGAGCTTTCGAATGAGGATTTCGTGCTGCGTCTTCTCGCCTTTCTTTGGTATCTTGGCTCGATTGACTGTGTTTCCTAAGGGAATGCTACCAATTGTGAGTATTCAGAACGTGCGGATTGGAGATACCTACTCTCCACGGTCGGTCCAATACAACCAGCCTCCAGCAAGCTCGAGGGATAAGTCAATGGGTTCAGGCAGGCCGTCGAACAGTATCTCAATGTCTCTTCCACCCGGGCCAGCTCCATCAAGTGGACACCTCAATATCTTCCCCTTCCCACCTTTCGGCGGACCCTTCTGTGTCCAATACACATACCCAGCTCCCTCGTCAACCTGTATCCCCACACACCACCTCAAATAATCCCTCCTATGCTCCTCATTCTCTACATCCCCATTACTCACCAGCGTCTCTACATTCCTACCACCAAGGTCGCATCTCATAACCTTCATACCCTCCCTATCACACCAATACAGCTTCCCGCTCTTCTCTGCAATCGTCAATTGCTTCGGTGTGTGTGTTTGCGTTCCAGGTTCTATGACAGTAACGACGTTCTTGCCATCGATATCGCATCTTTGTATACTTCCTGAATTCGTCCAGCCATCGGGTCCTGGATGTCCCATGTTCGTCTAAAATATGTACTTGTGATCTGAGGAGACGGAAATGCCGTCTGGTGCGGAGCGCAGAAGATACTCAGCACTCAATTGTGCATCATCGGCAGACCGGTGACGAGGTCATGGCCTTGTGTGCCGTCGCTGAGGCAGGTGAAGATGCGGCCGATTGCTGTGTTGCGGTCGTCGGATGTGCCTTGTTCAAGGATAAAGAGATGGGTTTGAGACATTGCGGGTTCAACAATATGGTTTGAGGTAGTTGTTCTGTTGTGTGGGCTGCTGCTGTTAATGCTAGAGGTGAGTGTCTTTGAGCACTGGAAGGCTTGGGGGGAGTTCTGCTTGTGTATATGTAACATGTGAACTCGAAGCGGGATGCTCCTGTGGAGTGACAATCTGAAGCTCCGGTTCTGAAATGCGAAATCCGAGCTCTCCCAAACTCAAGCTCGAGCTCAAGCTCATGCAGTGACTAAGCATTGAGATGCTGCTTTCGGATAACATGTGATCTGACATAAGCTTCAGCCTTTCAGCCTTAGGGAAACTCAACCCCAGATTCTGAGGTGAAGAGGAAGTCTTGTTGGTATGTAGAAACTTCTAGAAATGTCCAGTATGTAGCCAATTCGGTCCATAAACAAAACCGAAGTTATCCCCAAAATCTGCCCGGCATAAGCATATACTTTGTATCTGGTCTAGCCAGGGGCAACGCAGTGGTTGGCGGGACGCATCTGATTGGCTTATTGGCTTGATGCCTTGCGGCCTCAGACAGAAAATGTTCGCAGAAATCGATGGAAGGAGCGATGGAAAGCTCGAAATTTCCGCCTACAAAAGCACCCACAGCACAGTTCTTCCACAACACAAACTTTTCCTCCACAACCCACTTGATACCCATTGTACTCCTGCATCTTCCTCGTGCAGTGCAACTTCAATTTCTTCTAGACACGTCAATAGACTCAAGGTAAGTTCAAACAAGCTCTTTCTTACTGCGAAGTTGCCTGGACAATCTGCTGTTTGAAGCTCAGCCTCACCTTTGGAGCTTCACCAGCATCCCATTGCTGCCTCCACAGACCACAATCTCCCCCAAAACATTTCAATCACCTCAATAGATATCCAAAACACGAACTGACATTCCTCCCAGAAAAGAGAAGACCGCAATCATGCCTGGCGAAACCTTCGAGTTCCAAGCTGAGATCTCTCAGCTTCTTTCCCTCATTATCAACACTGTCTACTCGAACAAGGAGATCTTCTTGCGAGAGTTGGTCTCCAACTGTTCCGATGCTCTCGACAAGATCCGATATGAGGCCCTCTCCGACCCAAGTAAGCTCGACTCTGGCAAGGACCTCCGTATCGACATTATCCCCGACAAGGAGAACAAGACCCTCACCATCCGCGATACCGGTATTGGCATGACCAAGGCTGTAAGTTCACCATCTGCGAATCAATTTTGACATGTGCTAACTCAATTAGGATCTCGTCAACAACCTTGGTACGATCGCTCGATCTGGTACCAAGCAGTTTATGGAGGCTCTCACCGCAGGTGCTGATATCTCCATGATTGGTCAATTCGGTGTTGGTTTCTACTCTGCATACCTTGTCGCAGACCGAGTCACCGTTGTCTCCAAGCACAATGATGACGAGCAATACATCTGGGAGTCCAGCGCTGGTGGAACTTTCACCATCATGCCTGACACCGAGGGTGAGGATCTCGGCCGTGGTACGAAGATGATTCTGCACCTCAAGGATGAGCAGACCGACTTCTTGAACGAGTCCAAGATCAAGGAGGTCATCAAGAAGCACTCTGAGTTCATCTCATACCCCATCTACCTCCACGTCACCAAGGAGACTGAGAAGGAGGTTCCTGATGAGGAGGAGGAGACCAAGGAGGACGAGGCTGATGACAAGAAGCCCAAGATCGAGGAAGTTGACGAAGAGGAGGAAAAGAAGGAAAAGAAGACCAAGAAGATCAAAGAGACTAAGATTGAGGAGGAGGAGCTCAACAAGCAAAAGCCAATCTGGACCCGCAATCCTCAAGACATCACCGCTGAGGAGTATGGATCTTTCTACAAGTCTCTCTCCAACGACTGGGAGGACCATCTCGCTGTCAAGCACTTCTCCGTTGAGGGTCAACTCGAGTTCCGCGCCATTCTTTTCGTTCCCAAACGTGCTCCTTTCGATTTATTCGAGACCAAGAAGACCAAGAACAACATCAAGCTCTACGTTCGCCGTGTCTTCATCACTGATGATGCCACTGATCTCATTCCTGAGTGGTTGAGCTTCGTCAAGGGTGTTGTCGACTCTGAGGATCTCCCTCTCAACTTGTCTCGTGAGACCCTTCAACAAAACAAGATCATGAAGGTTATCAAGAAGAACATTGTCAAGAAGACTCTTGAGCTGTTCAGTGAGATTGCTGAGGATAAGGAGCAATTCGACAAGTTCTACACTGCTTTCAGCAAGAATATCAAGCTCGGTATCCACGAGGACTCCCAGAACAGACAGGCTCTTGCCAAGCTTCTCCGATTCAACTCCACCAAGTCTGGTGATGACATGACCTCGCTCACTGACTATGTTACCCGTATGCCTGAGCACCAGAAGAACATGTACTACATCACTGGCGAGTCTCTCAAGGCTGTCTCCAAGTCTCCTTTCCTTGACTCGCTCAAGGAGAAGAACTTCGAGGTTCTCTTCTTGGTTGACCCCATTGATGAGTACGCCATGACTCAGCTCAAGGAGTTTGATGGCAAGAAGCTTGTTGATATCACTAAGGACTTCGAGCTTGAAGAGACTGACGAGGAGAAGAAGACCCGTGAGGCTGAGGAGAAGGAGTATGAGGGTCTTGCCAAGGCTCTCAAGAACGTCCTCGGTGACAAGGTTGAGAAGGTCGTTGTCAGCCACAAGTTGGTTGGTGCTCCTTGTGCCATCCGTACCGGCCAATTCGGTTGGTCCGCCAACATGGAGCGTATCATGAAGGCCCAAGCTCTTCGTGACACCTCAATGTCCTCATACATGTCCTCCAAGAAGACCTTCGAGATCTCTCCCCGCTCGCCGATCATCAAGGAGCTCAAGAAGAAGGTTGAGGCTGATGGTGAGAATGACCGAACCGTCAAGTCCATCACTCAACTCCTCTTCGAGACTTCCCTTCTCGTCTCAGGTTTCACCATTGAGGAGCCAGCCGGATTTGCCGAGCGCATCCACAAGCTTGTGTCCCTTGGCTTGAACGTTGACGAGGAGCCCGAGGCTGAGGAGGAGACCACCGGTGAGGCTGCTGAGGCCGATGCTCCCGCCGAGAGCGCGATGGAAGAGGTCGACTAAATGCCCAACAATGCGATAATGATCTTTGCGTGCGGGAATTTGCGGAGTTTGATAATGGTTGGTTTTTCACGATGGTCATTCTTCGATTATTTGCATGCATGCATCAGCTCGAGCCTGCTTTTTTCGACCACTACTTCGCTTCGAATGGTGCTATCCTATCCTCGCTGTGGCATTGTGGCATTCCTCGCTTGCGATGTTGGGCTGGGAATAGCGGTAGCATGATTCATAAATGTACCAAGACTAGGCAGAAAGAAAGAAATCAGACCAAAAATACAAAAGTTAGATGTCCCCCTGATTGAATGTGAAGATACTTGAACAGGCACGCGCGGTAGGTGTACGGCGCTACCATATGCACCAAATCCGGATGGAATCATGGTGCAAGTGCAACCCGGGTTTCCGTCAACCGGCACTTGAGAGCCGACGAGAATGTGAGAAGTCCCAAGTTAAGGTTCTGGCTCGAGATGTTCGTGTCGGAACAACAATGCAATTTTACGTGTGGCAAGTAGTGATGGACAAGTGTTCATGGAGAGAGGTCTACGGTCGTCTGAAAGCATCTATGTTTGTGGCAATGTGTAAACGGTCCTGTCTTCAATATATCGTCGATGATCTTTACCATGTTTGAGATTTGTAACATATCCTTCCCGTCTAGAAGTTTTGCGCTGAAAGCAGTGATGAACACTGTTTGCATATATTAGAACATGGAGGGGAGTTCCTCGATCGTCTCTTCAAGCCATTGCCAAGCATGCCTCTTCCTCCTAATTCCTCTCTATCCCACAAGCAAGCCATGGCCAAGCTCCTCCTTTTCGCCATGACCATTCTCTCCCTTCTGCTCCTTCCACCTTGGGCAATGGTATCCTAGATCCTAACCCAAGACCCCAATGCTATGGTCACGGCTGGCCCTTCAATCTTCCCAACATTCCCTCCTTTTCCTGGCTATGGGAATAACCCAAAGCCTCCGCCATCATACAATAGCCCACCGCCACCTCCAGGATACAATAAGCCCCCTCCTCCACCAGTGTACTGTACACCCCACCTAAATCAACCTTCATATCCCACACACCGACCCGTACGCCATCGACTTCTTAAACTGCTGCTGGACAGTACGCGAGCTTAAGAACTTTATTGAAAAAAAGCACTATGACCGTTCCCCTACCTCTAGCACGGGCTTATCTTTGCTCCCATATAGCCTAATTACACTTTCCCTATCTCTATGCCTAGATCCCATTTTGGCTCCTTTATAACTGAGATTCCTTCGGAACCAATTTTGGATCTATATTCGCTTATACACACGTGATAAAGGTCTCAGCCTTATAATTCTATAACGTCTTATTGACCTATATAGGGGCAGCTATGAAGGCGATTTTATAATATGAATTTCAGTAGCACTTACTTTACTCCTTTTTGCTTTTAAATTTTTAATGCTATACTTTGCTTGCATGTTTCTTTTCTCATTCTCTTAATCTTTACTTTGCCCGGAAGGGGGCAAGGTGCTCTATCAACGGGTTTAATCCCTATGCATAGTGATATTATACAGATGAGATATTATATTAGGAAGGGGTTTGAACTAACTTCATATTAGTGGCTAGTTAGATAACTACAGCGAATGAATGAGACAACTAGTTCTAGTTGATAATAATGCGGCCATGACATTGCGCTACAAAGGGACTGCACTAAGGTTCATACATGCTATCTAAAGGATAACTGCGTTAGCTAGGCCGATAAAAGGAATATTGCCGGTAGTAAGTCTGTTGGATAATGAGTATTTCACAGCAGTAATGCCGCGTCAGGGAGGAGTTATATTAATGTTAGTGTCACTAAGAGATTCATCTGTACGAAGGGGGCGGAGGCTTGTAGACGTTAAAGAGAGGTGGAAATTTATGCCGCATCGATAGCGCGTCCGAGGAGTTACACCAAGGGCCAGTAATATTATGAGATTCGTGGAAATCCTCGCGAGGCAGAATCACATTAATGGCACAGTTCAAAGGGGTTCAGGATTAACTAGGTCAAGGCTAAACCAAGTTAGAACTATGCATCAGTGATGGTGGAGGAATTGGTGATAGCTCTTATTTTCAGCCAAGGAAGGACCAGATTGAGGCGAGCATTGTAAAAGCTGAGGTTGAGGGTGGTCGGGTCTGGCGAGGCATCAATATCATGACTCGGTAGGATTATAACTCGCGATTAGATCTCAGTTATCATGTTCCTAGATTATGCACAGGTTTATAGACTAACTTAGATTCTTAGTGTGCTGCTGGTGGAATCTATTGATCTAATTCAAATGCCTCCACGGATAGGTCCAGATGCCTTGCTTCCACGACGCTTACGATAAAAATACTTGAAAAATACAACAAGAACGATTGCAACTGCGATAAAAGCAACGACAGCCGAAATTATTCCTGTGATCACGCTTTTATTAAGATGGCTTTGAGTTTTTTTATGACCATTAGTCGCGCTATTGCTATTAAATTTGTAAGTATGCAGGCAAGATGTGGTAAACTTACCCATTTTTGAACATATCTGATTTTTGAGTCAATGGAAATAGGTTAAAAAACGGTAGCTTCTTATTGCTTTTAGGTTTCTCGCTGCCCCAGATCTGGGCCAGACTGCCAAGCCAACCACTTACCTATTTTGGGGGGGAAGGGGGGTACTGATCCCTGCTCGCAGCCACCCAATGAGACTACAGCATTTCAGTGGCCCTCCCTTGGTCGCAAGTCTGCGAACTGTGTTCTATTTTAGGAGAAGGGACCAAAACTGGGCCAGTGAAGTTAACTATATGATTTAAAGTTGTTTGCAATCGTGGCTTTGGATCTACTACATCACCCGTTAAGCACCTGTCTCACTTAACATCCTCACACAAAATCATATTGTAGTCAATGGCTCAAGAACAGCCCACTGAAACAAAATTTGTCCCATCAACTGGAGACAGATGGCGGGCGAAAGAAGACGCAAGGCTCTTAGAACTCGTCAGTGAAGGCATGAGTTGGAAAGATATTGGAAAAGAAATTGGAAGAAGCGAGAAAAGCTGTATTTCGCGTTATCATGGCCGCATATTAAAGAACATCCGAGATAATCCAAAGACAGACGAGATTGTAAAGTGGTATAATCAGTATAATTGAACCATAAGTCAGAATATCTCCCTTACTAACCCAATTGTCCAGGAATAAAGCCGAGATGTGGGAACCCATAGCTAGAGAAGTAGGACTGCCCTAGTACAGAGTGGCGAGTATATTTTGGCAAAAGGGTGGGAAACGTATTGATAGAAAGAGAAAGAAGGAATAATCATCAAGATCGCCCAGCTTAAAAGAGGATATATCGGTATATTGCGAGTTAGTTCAAGAGAGATTTTAATATAGGCTGGCCTCTATCTTGACCTCCTCATTTCAGAGGCTAGCCTCCATTTCAGAGGATGACCTCCACTTCGCTGACCTTGTTAGAATAAGTAAAGCGCGTACATAGAACTAAATATTTTGTGTATTTCTAATAAGACAAATTGGCTCTTTCGAAACGGAGCTTCTGAAATGGAGTTCTAATTAATACTTTATTCACCAAGCACAGAAGAGTGTTCTCTATAGAGTTGCCAAATTATACTTGCTATAGTGTACTAAGGAAGGCCTGTGCTTCTAGCTATAGGCTCCTACATAGAGAGCTTATATCTAAGAGAGTATGTAAGTACTCATATAGTCCTGAGGTAGGTTTAGATCATACTCATTGTACAGTCGCATAATCTCTTGCTTTTTAGGATCATTTCGAGCACCCTTTAACATAGCATTGCGATAACGGTGACGGCAGCTTTCGACGCTTCTGCCAACTATTTCTTCCGAGATAGCTTTCCAGCTCAAGTCCATTGAAAAAAGTTCGAATAATTTTTCATCCTCTTCTGGTTGCCATTTATCTCCCGGTAGCGGGCGAGAACATGGACTGAGTTGTAATTCTTGAGCCATTAGGACCAAGACGAAGAAACAGACGGGTTTAAGGTGATGATAAGAGTTGCGATACACTTTTAAAGGGGCTTCCATCAGCCTGTCTACTTTACAAAAATATACCCACAGATAGTCGGTCTTTGGCCTAGTTTTGGGCCTCGAAAAGAGAATTTCCTCGAGTTAGTGCGCAACCAGGGGGAGGGAATAAACCTGCAGTGTGTCTAAAAATAGACAGCCCAAACAGACCCAATTCTGGGCCAATTTAATACATCTCCGTTTATACTATCTAATTCAACTTACTAAGGTAACCTCCCTCCCTACGCGATGAAACACCCATCGTGCTGGAACAAATCTAAGGTACTTGAACTTCAAGCCAACTCAGAGCCTACACACGCAGAATAATTCTTAGAAACCTCTATCAATTGAACTCTTTTACTACTGCTGTATATGTGGAACTGGGCATATATTAAATATTACGCAAGCCTGGCTGCGGGTTGGCTGATATCTGCGGAGTGCTTGAAGTGCATCTTAGACATCACGATACTACTTCTAGCCTGCAACGCCGTCATCATCTCTTCTTTCTGAAAAATTATAGAAAGGACCATTCTAAATTATAAAGAGATAAGTTCATGCTAAAAAGCAGTGATCCAAATTGTATATGGTGCTGGAAGCAATTTAAAATAATTCCACTATGCAGGGCGATAGGAGCACCGGAATTAACGCACTAGGCATCGCGGAACTATTACGTAAGTATTTCTATCGTAATTAAGTTAACAACCCCGGGTCAAACCCTTTAAATCTAAGAATGGCCTTGGCAGACTAACGGTCTTGGACAAGGCAGATATCCTGCGTGGAGGTACGAACTACGTTAACCCAGCTATTGCCGCGGAGCTAGTATGGCTATGCCACTCCTCCACTTCTGTGTAGCTCAATTAAGAAGGACGGGTTACGCTATTGCTGGATTGATACATGTTGCATCGATAAGTCAAGTTCCGCCGAGCTGAACGAAAGTATCAACTCCATATTTCGATGGTATCAGAATACGGCTAAATGTTATGTGTTCCTTAACGATGTCTCGGCTCTAGTCGAAGAGAGCGACAGAACCTCGCAGATGCAGAAAAGCCGATGGTTCACTCGTGGCTGGACGCTGCAAGAGCTCGTTGCTCCTCGATGCGTAGAGTTCTTTTCTCAAGAGCAGCAGCGGCTCGGAGACAAGAAGTTGTTGGAGCAGCAGATTCACCAGATTACAGGTATCTCTATCTATGCGCTTCGAGGAGAGCCGCTCTCGCGCTTCCGTGTTGCCTAGCTACTCTCTTAGAAAGAAAGAAGATCAACAAAGCGGGGGGAGGACATGGCTTACTGTCTTCTTGGAATCTTTGACATTAACATGCCTGCCACCTATGGTGAGGGAGCTCACTTAGAGTATCATCACACTCGTTTAGCACTAATGCAACTGGTCTTCTACTTGTGTTAATTCCCTTGCAATAGGACGACTTTGAAACGTGTCTCGGTGACTATAAGCCACCGCTTCTGTCCCTCCACTTCTCCAATAATTCCCCATTAAAAGTCATGTCCAACATGGCCGTGCTGAACTCGTCAATGTCCGCGGGTTCTGCGTCGTCAAAGAGCCTCGCGCACTCGAAGCGCTGCAAGAACGCCATATTCCTTCCCAAGCACTGCTTCTCCCACTCGGTGGCGCTCGCGGCATTCCAAGGGCCACTGCGGTTCGTGTACATGACGCTGCCGGGGCAGGCCGACCAGCCCTGCTGCAGCGCAGAGAAGACGGGGGAGAGGCTGACGGCGATGAGCCAGGTGCGGCGGATGCTCTCCGACAGGATCCACAGGTACCACTGTTGCTGCGAGTAGGTGGACGGCCTTGGCAGACAGCCGACAAGATGCGTGGCAACGGCGTGGGTGTTTGATAATGCCTTTGCGGCCGAGTGAAAGAGCTTGCCGGCCCAGCTATCCTGGACGGCCATGCGGCCTTCGGCGACGTGGCGGGAGCGGATGTCGCCGTCGAAGAGGCCGATGATCTGGTAGACCATGAGCGCATGCAGCCTTGTTAGCTGCGCGAACAGGTCAACATCTTGCTCCCCTCCGTCGGCCCACTCCTCCGCGCCAACCCTGTCCAGAACAGCCCCGTTCTCTCGGAGTAAATCGTTCGACCTGTCCTCTACAATTTGGAGGACGGTGTCCGTGTTTGCGGGTGTCCGGTGGATATAGCTAGCCAGCGTGGCATACGCGACCTGCACGCACGCCGGGAAATTCGCATTATACAGACGGGGATGGATAAAAGGGTTGCTGCCGGTGGTGACCCAGCGTTCGAACCAAGACTGCAGCACCGCCACGTACTTCTTCATCGTCGCTTTGCCAACTGCCATAGTGGCCGAGGTGTCCACTTCATGGGATATCCTCCACGTCTCGGGCGCAAGGAACCAGTCTGCCCTGGTCGCCGGCGCACTGGGCGTTTGAATGAGCGACGACGGGGCAGCGAAGTCGCTGTCCATGAGTGGGAATGCCAGGTCCAACATAGGGTCGTCTGCAAGGATCAGGTTTGCGGTGTGGGAGGATGTGGTGCCCGCAACCTCAGCGAGTAGTCCATCTTCCACTCTCAGCACCGAGCCTCTCAACGCATCCGACAGTAATGGCCGAGACGAGGAAGCTGCTCTGCTTCTCGACGGCGGATAGATGCAGGACCTGCCCCTATCCGCGCATCGTGCGCACGACGGCATCTGCCGACCGCACTTCCGTTTCGACCTTGCGCAGGCGTTGCAGGCGTTTGATTCCGCGTGCGTCGGCATGGTTGAAGGACAAATCCTTTTGGAGTCTTTTTCGGAGGAAGAACTGGCTCCAGATCTTGTCTGCGGCGGAAGTCGAGGGAAATACTGTAGGCGCGCATTTGTCATCAGCTGGGTGCATCCCCCATGTCCATTGGGCAATCGCCCGCACGCTAACCCGAGCGGCGGAAGCCTAGTCCGCAATATAAAACACCTCCATTTCTAGGGGATCAACATCGAGGACATAGAGCCTCTTATTGATGAGGCAAGATGGTTTGATGACATAAAAGGCATCTGGAGTTGCAGTGCAGTCTTTATCGGCCATGCAATCGGCGGGTGCTTCTACTAATCAACTACCATGGCCATACTACTTCGCTACATTTCCATTACGGGAAAAGATATCTCTCTGCCTTGAGGAAACGACAATATACTCCAAGTTACACCCTGAATGCATTTTGTTTAGGAGACCGCGGCGGACTAGAGCCCACCGACATGTAGTAAAGCGGACCCGAACTTGTGCGCGGGCTAGCTCTCACGATTTCGCACGGATACTGTGAGGTGGCTCTGAGTATATATATAAGAAGACTCCAACGCAGACTTACAATCCATATTATAATTCAGTACTCTGCTTTGCATCCTATATTAAGTTAAAATCACTCAATATGTCCGTGTACGTTATCACCGGGGTGTCGAAGGGGATCGGGGTGAGTCTGCCTTATACCGTGTTACGCATTGCTTTTGCTTAATCCAGCCTAGTTCGAGTTCGTCAAGCAGATCTCGGAAGACCTGAAGAACCTAGTCGTCGGTCTGGTCCGTGATAAGGCTGCGACCGAGAAGAAGGTGGCGGCAGAGCTGGGCGACCGTTCCAATGTCCACATCCTCCATGCAGACCTCACCAGCTACGCCAGCCTGGAGCAAGCCGCTGCTGACACTGCCAAGATTGTTGGTGCGCGTGGCATCGACTATCTGGTTGCCAACGGAGCTTTCCCGTCCCTCTTTGACGCCTATGACCCCATCGGCGTATTGTAGGTCTACTTCCCTCTGGCTACTGTCCGGGCTGGTCTGTGGTTAACGCTATGTGTTTAACAGGGGCGACAAGGTCGAGGAGCTGGAGGATGTTTCATTGAAGCTATTTCAGACTAATGTCGTCGGCAACATCCACCTCTTCAACCTCTTCCTCCCTCTTGTCATGAAGGGCAAGGTCAAGAAGGTCATCACCATTTCCAGCGGTCATGCCGACCTCGACCTGATTAACGATCTCGAGATTGAGACAAGTGCTTTGTACTCTGCCTCCAAGGCGGCCATGAATGTCATTGTGGCCAAGTTCAACGCGCAATACAAGAAAGACGATGTGCTCTTCGTGAGCATCAGCCCGGGAGTGGTAGAGGTGGGCCACTTTGCGAATGGTACGTATCCCTGTCTTTAAGATTGAAATATCCAGACATTTTACTAATGCAGACCCACAGCCACTCCAGAACAGATCCAGGGCTTGATGGGATTCATGCGC
The DNA here is from genome assembly GCA_001625345.1 of Cairneyella variabilis. Classification (NCBI taxonomy): domain Eukaryota; kingdom Fungi; phylum Ascomycota; class Leotiomycetes; order Helotiales; genus Cairneyella; species Cairneyella variabilis. The sequence continues at coordinate 41,438 of AYLM01002953.1, forward strand.
AAGCTTTCAACCTATGCCCCTCACTTCAAGGGCCCAACCCCTGTAGATGAAGCCATCCGAAACATCAGGTCGACCTGGGAGAAGGCTAGCATCGATAGTGGGTATGGTGGTGCATTTATCTCACATTTTGGAAACAAGCAGTGGTTGTAAATCTAGGGTCCTGATCCATTACACCAGATACACTTATTGATGTAGGTGTACGCTACACGTACATCCACGTTCACTCCACGAGACCAAGTTATATGTCAATAAACCCAATTTCAGATGTCCATTAATATAGTTGATATAACTAGGTATACCAAGCTTCGATTTGCTTCCCTAAGTACTCTAAGGATTTCGAGCTATTAAGTAATAGTGAGTGGAGGTGAGGTGGTGGAGACTGCGCGTAAAGGGTGGGTGAGGGATCACGTGCACTATCGCTTGATGAGCACGCAGAACGAGGTGATTATTCTGGACAAACAACAATTGAAGCAATATGTCGCCAATAACCTCAACATAACGATCGGTAGATGCCGACTCGCGAGGTGGAAGTTTTGAGCGATTCAGTCACTTTAAATGCCTGCCAACTCAGCTCCAGCTGAAAATATGGAGATTTGCAGCGTCATGGCCGAGTGTGGTACAACTGGAGTCGGGGCACCGCATGGAAGATGACCAGGACGAAATTCTACATCGAAGCAAATACATTGCGACTCTGACATCGAAATTGAGAAGGCCATGTTAAGCGTGTGCTCCGAGCCTCGAGCGGTTGCTCTCGAGATTTACAAGCGGGTTGAAAAAGTAGGGAATGAAGAATGTCATGGGACGTCTAGCCATATATACACCAATCCCGACGTCGACATTATATACTAAGATCGAGCGACTCTCGAAAGAGAAGAGGCAATGCTTATCTTGACCAGAAGTCCGAAGGAGCTTCCTATTCCTGTTCCAGCTGCCCGAACAAAAACTCTGGCAGTGGACTTCGTAGCGATGACGGGGTGGAACTATTTGAGTTCCGATCATATTTGGGAGGGAAAGGCGGGATTGGGATATCCTGGGCTCCGACCTGAACTGGGCTACGAAAGGTCTTCAGCTGGCTCAAATGCTGATGTGTGGAAAATGGCTTCCGTGTCCTCATTTATGTTGTTGGCAATGATGACGACCTGCCCGAGATTACTCTCGTTCCGCTAGAAAAAGACCGTACACTACAGTCTTCCGGTGAGAAAGGAGCGATTCGTGATACAGCACGTCTGAAAATGATTCTAGGTCACTACTGGGAGGAGAGAAGGAAGGCACGATATCCAGCTCACTGGGCTATAGATCCCCGAATGTTAAGGTAACTCGGACCTTCGATTGGTGTCTCTCATTCGTAACAAGACTGCTAGCTCTTGAAGGCAATGACAGTTAAGCGTGCCCCATCAAACTGTTTCCACAATTTTCGAAGTTGCCCGGAGAGCTGAGGACATGATTTTGAGCCTTGCATCTCAAACGCCACGAGTTATCGACGTCATAATTATTGAAAAGGAGTGCAATCGTACTCGGCGGTGCCAGCCTCCCCTTGCGAATATCTGTCGAGATCACGGTATATGTTCTTCCCGCAGAATTACGAAACTCTATTTGGGTGCAGATGGTAAGATCTTACAATCCTTTATTGGACACCGTTCGACTAACTATTCCTTTCGGTGGCGGGCTTCCTTCTGTGGACATAAACTTGCGGAAATTTTCTGAGCAAACCGATGCAGATCAGAAGGCTTACTCCAAGCTGGGAATACGATCACTTGGAATCGCATTTGATGCAAACGTGGATGATCTTAATATCTCAAAACTCTCAAGGGCCAGCGGCTGGGACTTCAAAAAGTTCAAAGGGTTTCGAGAGATTGTTTTATTAATCGGCCATGCTCGAGCCAGCTGCGAAATGACAACAATCCCCATTCCCAAGAGTCTTTGCCCTCACACGTCTGTTTAGACTTCAACATGAATCGTTCCCGGCATCCAAATTTCATTGGTAGTTGGATAAGGTGAGAAGTGCAGTGCAGATGCGATCTAAAGAATGGAAATCCTATCAAAAAGCCGGTAAAAGGCGAAGCAAGTCCGGTCCTGATTGGCAAGTGCCTACTGTAAGAGTGGCTTACTTAGCTGATGTCTGCCATACGGCAAGCCCCTACCTGTATGAGCGTCCTGCCGCCACCCGACTGCAACCACCCTGGGTTCGTTCTTAGAAGCACGAGGTCAGGATGCCTTGGGGGACTGAGAACACCGGTGACTACTCATATGAAAATTAATTTGAGTAAGAGTCCGCGGCATTACTACGCGACCCCCATTGGGATCTCTGGACTCTGAAAATTTCTGAAAGGTGAGATCTCTGCATAGTAGATCTAGACGATCAATATCTCTGAAAACAGGTGAACAGAATATCCTTTGGCTAGTCAATCTATCGAACTGCGTCCTGCGCAATCCGTCTACATCCTCTATCAACCCTCCCGTTCTAGATCCCAGGAATTTACCATCATCTTTATGTCTAAGTTCGATGTCCCAGGCCAACCCACCTGCCACGCTCAAGGCCTCATGGCCGTCGCCAAAATACAAACCTTCTCAATCGCAAAAGGCTTCCCTTTCCCAAACTTCTCCTCCATGTACTTCACCACCGCCGGCCTAACCAACGGCATGCACCTCTTCTTCTCTGCCTCCGTCCAGTACCGATCCGTGATCCACTCAATGAACGCGTCATATACCTCATAGAAGTCCTCAGCATCCTTGAGCGGGATCATAATGCCCTTGACCTGGACGTCGATATTCGTGAAGCCGCGGCGGTGCAGCATACTGCGCACGTAATGGGGATTCTCCCATGGTCCTTGAGCCCATGAGTTGGTCAGCTCTTCGGAGGTTTGTGGCCAGTTGGGGTGGCCTGGAAGGTGTACGAGGGCGTCGTGCACGTATTGGGACCAGTGTTCTTTGAACCAGACGGAGAGAGCGAAGGTCCCGCCGGGTTTGAGCATGCGGTAGCATTCTGGGATCGGTTAGTACGAGCGAGCTTGAGGCAGATGAGAACATTTTACCTTTCAGTGCTGCTTGAGAGTCAGGAATGATCATAAGTCCCTGAGCGCAGACAATGTGATCAAAAGCTTGATCCTTTTCTTCCGTTTTCTGTTCAATATCGTCAGTCGCAATGTCTCCCCAAAAATGAGGGCTTCAAGCATTTACCTCAGCATTCATCTGCTTCGTCCTCGTATTCTTCCACCCCTGCTTCTGAATCCTCTTATTCAAAAACTCCAACTGCCCAGCCGAGAAATCACCACAAGTCAATTCAACCTTATCTTGAAGTCCCTGCTCCTTGAACAAGACCTGCAGCTCCGAAGTCGTAATGCCGGATCCGCAACATAAATCTAAAATGGAGAGACGGTCTTTGGCGAGAAGCTTGTCGAAGTTCGCCATGCGCAGGAGTGGCATGGAAAAGGGACCTGTGTGGACTTCGCCTTTGGCGTACAGAGCGCCAACTTCTTCGCGGAGCCAGAGAGGACCGGCGAAGTGCGTGTCGCGGGCGAGGTCTGTGGCTTCTGTGGGGTTGGCGGTGCTGTTGAGAGCAGGATCGCCGTTGGTGGGTTGGAGATTTCCTGTTGAAGGAAATTCAGTTACTGTTGAAGTAGCAGCGGTCTTGAGAGACTCAGAGAACAGAGACCCTTGAGCAGGTTTGGGCATTGTTTGAGCCATGGTAGCGTGAAAAAATCTCGACAGGACGGATCAAAGAATGGGAGAGCGGAGGAAGAAGGTGGGTTGTGTGAAGCAACGTTGGGCGAGGTGGAGTGGTTGCGGATGTGACTTGGCCAGTTACGGAAGCGCGATGACGTGAGCGATGTTGGTAACACGAGGAGATGCTAAAATTGTGTGGTGAAGATCTGACGACAAGTCGTACTTTGGTTTCTTTTTGCCAGCTTCTGGTTTTAGCCTCGTCCAGTTTCTGTTATGATTTCGTGTCTCTTTCGAGGGGTATCTGGCGTGATCCGGAGGTAAAGGCTGATGAAATTGCTCAGAACATCTTCTGAAGGCTGTCTTTATATCCTTTTGTGACCTCTTCAAAAGAGCACACACAGACAGCATCTTGAGGTTGCCTTCCATATTTTCTCCACTTAGAGAAGGAAGTCTCACAAGATGCGAAGGGGCTCGCTCGTAAGTCGCAAAGAATGAAGTCCAATGAAATTGAGGAGGAAGATATCTAACCAATATACTCTCGCATCGAAACAGAGGTCGCGGAGAGTCGGAAGTCAATCTTACTTCAATGCAGCCAAGACCAAGAGGGCGTGATATTTCGGTCCCATGGGAGCTATTTTCACATCTACTACAGTGTGACAGTAAGATAGGGATCCTGTCTCACGCCATTGGATGCTGGTACCATTAGATGTGATGCACGGAACATACCTACTTCATTCTGGGACTCGAGAGATCTCAGCATCGACTTGGAGCTCAAGGTCTCGATGTCTCAGTATTCAAAAAATGGTCCTATGTGGCTGCGATTGGTTGAGTTGGCTAGAACCTTTGTCAGGGTGCGTGAGACGGAGGCTTTGAAGTTCACACATCAGGCTTACGCCAAGCCCAAGATGGGCGTGAAAACATGCACTGTTTCTTGTAAACACAAATTCTGTGTCTTTGAAAAAGGAACAAAGACTTAATCAAAAATTTGCAAAGTTAACCTGATGGCTTTCCTGCAGAGAAGTTCTAACAATCATAAATTTCAAATCCAAATTGCTGGTCAACTCTGACTGCACAGAGATGAGGTTCAATGGAGCAGAGCGGAAGAGGGACTCGGAATTGGCCGGATACCCTCGGACCTGTTGAAGCTACAGACCAAGAAGGCGCCGGTGGTGACAAAGGAAGGACGAACCTGACCAGATCGGCATATACATTGGATTTCAGCTGGAGTGGGCTCAGGGGTCCAATCGCACAATCTCCTTCTTTTCAGCTGACAGGTCAGTACTGGTCCCAGCAGCGGAGAGATTAGCCGAGCACAAGTACTTGGAGACAACCTAGCCTGTACCAGGGTTTCGAATCTTGAGCAAACATCAATCGAAACATCACATGGTAAACCATGTCGATCACAAACTCCTTGAAGGGATATCGCGGACTGGGTAATGTGTCAGTCGATCCGAATGTTTCATCGTCGTCCCATAAAAGCTGCCAGATAGCTTGTCTTCCTATTGGCTCTCAGAGCGATTTCTTGCGAGGTGTTCCACCATGTCCAATAATCGTCCCATAGGGCTGAGGTTAATTTTGTCATGTGATTGGTCTTTTGCGGCTTGGATATCGTTTCACCATACCAAATAAACTCTGATATTGAACTTTATTGTCGAATTATCGACAAGATTTTGTCGCAAGACGATTCTTGGCTCGGATAATATTCATGCATAGACCTGAACTTCTAATCTTCATCTAGGATCTAACGAGATGGCGTAATCGCTGGTGTTTCAAGAAACAGATTTCGTCTGTGTCCAGAGCCCCTTCGTGGCATAGTGAAATGTCAGATTTCACGGACCCCTGTATTTAAGGAGAAGACATTTCACTACGTAGAGAGAATACAGGGCGTGCACAGTCATTTGTCAAGCAGGCCAGTCGGTGAAGAAGTTTGTGAGAGGCAGACTGACGTAGTGCGTTTTCTGAAGTTGGAAAGTTGAACAGCTCAAGATGAGTGGAATAGAGATATAATTTTTTGGGGGACTTTCTCGGATTATGAAGATCTATTTGCGTGAGAGGAGTTGGAAGAAAGCGCCTTGACAAACACATGAGGCCTATGACGAGCTTTCCAATCAGCCTGAATCCGGGGAGATCACCGTATTTCCTGATTGGGCCGGGACTGTGGCCAAGCGAAAAGCTTGTATTTACCCCGCGACTGCACTCCGCATCTTCAACTCCACGGGTAAATACTTTTTCCGCCATTTCCATCAATATCGTGTATTTCTGCTCGTATATACGTTCCTGGAAGGGAGATACGCTCGCTTGGCCAAGCGTGACTCGCGAGCAAAGGCTACTCTGGAAGCGAAAATATTCTATCCTCAACCTCAACCGGGCAAAGGGAAGCCGACGAGATCGGCACTCAGGGTAAACAAGATCTCCTCCCCGACCCTCTCTTATGTTAGTTCTTCTGTACCTGCATATCCACGTTGCCCACCACTTTAGGCAAATATGTCTCGGGCAAACATTCTTCCAAAGTGCCTTTTGTCATATCAATTGATGTTTCTTGGCATCCGATGATGCGGGGGCGGGGTCCTGGTTATATATAAATAATTGTAGAGTTATGGAGTTGTTTAAAATGGGTATCATCCTGTGTTTGGCAGATTGGGAATTTTGAACCGTGTGGGTTGTGAAAAGTATCTGGATTGTTGCAATTGGACTTGGTTGCGAAAATGGGCTCCTTCAAAAGCCTCAATTCCCTTGCACTTGTGCTCGCAGCTCTCTTCATACTTTTACCCAACACTGGCCTCGCAGAAGCCAAGCGTCGTCATGCAAAGAGAGACAATGACAACCACTGGATCGATACATGGACCGCCATGCCACAGCTCACAGAGTCTGCGAACCTTCCCAACCCACCATTCGTAAATCCCCAAATACAACTCCCCAAAATTCCATTCCCACCTGACAACTCACAGAACCAAACTGGCTCCGTCTTCGTAAACTCCACTATCCGCCAAACCCTCCACATGTCCATCGGCGGTCCCCAAATCCGAATCCGCATCTCCAACGCCTTCGGCACAAACGATCTCCCCATCACCTCCGTAACCGTCGCATTACCCTTCAACAACTCCGCAGGCGTATCCGCCATCCAGCCCAACACTCTGCACACCGTAACCTTCAGCGGGAGCAAGAACTTCACAATCCCGGACGGCGCTTTGGTCGTCAGTGATCCAATTCCCATGGCTGTGGAGGCGCAGAGTATGATTAGCGTGAGCATGTATTTAGCGGATGGGCAGCAGACGAACTTCATTACGAGTCATCCGGGGAGTAGGACGACGAGCTGGATGGTGGAGGGGAATCAGGTGGCTGTTGCTAATATTACGGATCCGGGGAGCCAGAGTGTTGCGCATTGGTATTTCCTCAGTGCAGTTGAGGTTTTCGTTCCACAAGAGTATAGCGCCTTCGCCATTGTTGGGGATAGTATCACGGATGGACGAGGCAGTGATACGGACGAAAATGATCGCTGGCCTGATCTTGTACTTCGGCGTATGCAAGCGAACAGGAATACCGAGAATATCGCCGTGCTGAACCAAGCGGCGGGAGGGAATCGCATTCTTTATGATGGACTCGGACCAAATGCTCTCGGCCGCATTGACAGAGACGTACTCGCGCAGTCTGGCGTCCAGTATGCCATGATCTTCGAAGGCGTCAACGACATCGGCACTGCGGCGACGGACCCTGCATCTCAGCAGGTAGTAGGAGACCGGCTCATTGCGGCGTACAAGCAGATCGCGGAGCGGATCCATACTTTTGATATCCCCATTTTCGCGTCAACGATTACCCCGTTCTGTGCACCTGACTACAATACCACGGTCGAAGTGTACAGTAGTCCTGAACGGGAAAAAACGAGACAGAGGATCAATAAATTTATAAGGGAAAGCGGGACATTTGATGAAGTGATTGACTTTGATGCGGTGTTGAGGAATGCATCGTATCCGCAGCAGATCCAGGATGCGCTGCAGGGAGGCGATTATTTGCATCCGAATGATGTGGGGTATAATTTGATTGCGAACTATTTTCCGTTGGACATTTTTGATGATTGAGGGAGGGATGGGGGTAGCACGCAGGCTGTCGATGTTTAGTCAACCTAATAATGAGTAATTTCGAGGGAGTAGAGATGTGCCGTACCGTGCCTACGAAAGGTTCTAATGTAATAAAGAATTATGACTGACGAGTAGCCCGTTCAATCAGCTATAATTCAATATCGTCCACGGTGATCCGAGTCTCAAATTCGTCGATCGTCGTTTTCTCTTCATCTACATTTCCCAGCTCCTCTCTCCCAGCATTCCCGACCATCCTGCTTCCCTTCTCTGTCACCCAGATCCTTTGCCCGTATCACCAATGACACAAGCACAAGTATGCCGCAAACGCTAGTATCATACCGGGAATGTGTCCTGCAATTTGGCGTCTGGTGAACGTGCTTGGATCCATGAAAGTGTAAGTGTAAAAGCCTTCAGTGGCATACCTAATGTAGAAGACACCGGCATAGGCACCAAGAATCAAGAGCACGAACGGGAGGTGGAGCCATTGTGGTGGTGAGGTACGTGGGATGAGGATCTCGGTCAAGGTAAATAGGGTGTTAAGGGCATGGCGGGAGACCTGTGGATTGAGTGAGGTTAGTATAAAGCAGCTATCAGATTAAGGGGTCAGACGCACATTTGACCATGCAAGATACGGGGTCTCAAACTTTGCGGGCGAGAACTGTATGCCCCAGAATACAATAGTGACTAGGAGCGGGATCGTGATGATCGTAGTATATAAAAGCGAGTGAAGAAACTGAAGCAACCGACGCCATGGGTGAGAGGGACGGAGCCGTGACGGACATAGCTGAGGTTATGAAAGGAGGTGATACCCCAGAATGTGAGATTGCTCAAATACGAGAAGGATGCTGGTGCTATGGATGGAAACAGTGCGTACGATAAAACAATGTTAGGACTCCATAAGTCGCTATCAAGAGGCGGAGACCCCCGGAGAGGGAGAACGCTGTGGGGAGAGGTGGGAGGAGGTGATAAAAGCGTTGAGGTTGTGAACCGATGGGTGAGATCGAAAGGGGTTGGGACTCCCAGGAGACTGTACATATTGCTCATGCTTTGGGCTGGGCTATTTTGCAGAATAAACACTTGGAGATGTGGAGAAAGACAGCGTGGGTGTGGCAGACACTTGTTCTTGATGAAGAGCTATAAAGTGTGGAACGATTAAGGAAGTAGATAAAATAAGGACAAGACACAAAAGTCACAGAAAGGATTAATGTCCATAGGTAAGAGTCTTTTTGAGAAAGTATCTTCATTCGGAGAAGGAGACTCGTATTGACAAACCTCGACTGCTGCCAGGACGTCCAAGGCACGTAATCAAGATGCAGGAGTCGCTGAAATTGTCGTATTGATCAAATAAGAGACTTTCTCGACAGACCTTTCCGTTCAAATTTCAATCTAACGATCGACAGACACCTCAAATCACCCGGGTTCTCCTCGGTCGCATGCTTCAGACGCCCATCATGCATGGGGAGAAGCTCGGACTTTGCTGGGAGTGATCTGTTTGGCTGCAACAACTGCGTGATAAACTCCTCAATAGGGAGATAGTTGGGTTGATAGCCCTGATTCCAGAGAGATTCGGAGTTAAGGAACGAAATCGTTACCTTGTCGACGTTGTCGAGATCTCCCTCCTCACTCACCGCCTAGACGAAGCCGACCGTGGACTCGAAATAATTGAAATGCAGTACCATTCACTTGAGTGACGGAAAGGTTTTTCAAAAAGGCGTGAGAAGGATCAGCCAAGGCGCCACCAAAATTAACTTCGATGCGGCTAATCATGCCAAACCTGCTTTCTGGGACAGTCAAGACCTGAAGCCACGATGTCAACCTGAACTGGCGCGGCGCGGCGCGGCGCACCAGTTCTCTCCGTACAGGATGGGAGTGCCTTCTCGGTTTATGTTTCGTTCAATGAGAGTCTCCAGCGTAATCGATGTTTCAGTTTTGCTCTTTCCATTTTTGAGTGCAATTTTATCAGTTTTCTGATGTGATTATTTCTCTAGGCATACATTTCTATCATATCTGGTCAGCCGTCACCATTTTCATCTTGCGACTGGCGGAAGGCTTCATTTTCGGGAATGCAAAAACCTCCATTACATGAGCTGATCAACATCATGCTCTTTATCCCTCTATGCCTGGCACTTTCTGGCCAGACACTACTTCTAGAAGAGAGCATCGGCAATCTTTTGCAACCTTCGACTCGTCAAGCTGAGATGGAAGAGAAGTGCCATCAGCCTTTGGATGAACTCGAAGCATGGTGGGGAGCCCAATTAGATATTAAGAAGTGATATCCTGACAAGGTGATTGGTTAGTTCACTCCGAATTTTCCACTTTAATTGAACTCGCTTGACTATTATTACCCGCTGTAGGTTGTACGTTGTATTTCGCGATACCTTTATCGCCTTTTCCGTTGCACTCTATAATGCGACGAGCCTGATTTTTCACTCCATCCTCATCGCACTTTCCCCGGATCACGAGAGCCTCGCATCACGTCACCGAGACCAAGCTCTGTCGCATTCCACCTCCATCCTACAAATCTCGGCATTTCGAGAACACGTCTGCCCCATCGGTTTTGACTTCATGCGCATGCCTTTGCGCTCAAGGTCGTGGAGCTTCTGAGTCCGTCGCCAGACCAGAAAATCTCTGCTGCAAGAATGACTGAGAGGTGGGGCACGAATCTAGGACTGGGTGGTATTCTGAAGGGAAATGTGTCTTCGCGAACTGCCGATCAAAAGCAATAGAATGCTTGTGAGAGAATCTTTGGGATCCAATACCTTCTTGGTCGTCATTCTCGTTCGATAGCTGCAAAGGAAGTAACATTGCACCCTCCAACCCACGACCTAGCGCACAGACCCACATTTTTGACCATCTCCAAATGTGTCCTGAAGAGGCAATGATGATGCTGACGATGCTCTGGCCTTCGGAGAAAAGGGGCGGTCCGATCCGTCAACAAATTCTCCGAGTCGCGGGAGGACCCGCGTCCGCAGGGCTGACAGCTTCAGCATCATTAGCCTCATCCTAAAGGAAGTGTATTTCTTGGGTCTGACAACACCATACCTTTTCTGGGAGATGACTCTTTAGCACCCAGAAAAACTAAGATGAAAGCAATTGACATCGTTCCAATGAATAGCGTCGTTCTCTGACTATAAATTCCGTTCCTCCCATCCATTCCCTTGTTTTTCTTTCTTCATCAAACTCACACCTGCGACCGAAGAACACTGCGTACTCACCAAATTCGACTCTCGAAAACATCTTCACTCGCCAATATCGGATTCTTCACCACTCACTTACCAACTCCAACCACTTCTACTCAGTCTTTGCAAAAGGGCAAGAAAGTCTACTTGCAACACGGTCAAAGAAAGTCACCCAAACCGCCAACACCGCCAACACCGCCAACACAGTCAACATGCGCCAAATCAATGGAGCCTTCCAAGAAGACAGCCAGCAGGTACTCTGGACCCTTCAGTTGCAGACTCCAGGCGTCAATTTCGCCCATCCGGACACCGACATGCCCGACTACGTCGCCAAGCCTAAGAACGCCTTCCACCGACGCATCAACCTGACTTCAGAGGATTCCAACGCCAGTGAGGCCTCAGTCGACTACAATCCGGACGCCGGCATGGTCTTCGAGGATTCCCAGGTGGCCGACGTCACCACCAGAACGGCCAAACTCACCATCCAGGAAATCCAAATGGCCAACAGCAGTGAGATCACTCCCCAAATGGCAAGTGACATCGACATGGCCCACCTCATGGCCCAAACTTTCCAAAAGGATAACCGGGCCATCACAACTGCCGACACCGAAATGAGCCACACGGCATCTGTTCTCACCGACGGCCACCTCACGGATACCTCCTCCGATAGCAACATGGACGTCGACAACAATGCGCCAACAGCAACCACAACACAGGACAACAGCAGCGATAACGCCAGCTTGAATACGCTCCAAAACTTGGTCAATCCCAATACTGTCCGGATTACCCAACAACAAATAGATCAAGCCGACGGCGTCGACATCATCTGCAACGCCCTTCAAGGATTCAAGACACGCGCCAATTGGGAGGGGCGGGCCAAGTGAAATTGAGATGGAGGAGGTTAGATTGTGGGATAGGACTTGTAAGTTACAGACGTCATTTCTGTATTTGGGGTTAGGGTTGGGATTTCAGCCCTCGTGTTGGCTCTTTCTGTTTTGGGAATGGAATGGTGGGGTAGGAAGCGAGACGGCACTTGGTTCGACATCGACTTCGACAAATTGTTTGGAAAATGTTTAGAGTTTGGATAAACTTGGGGGAGTTGGAAGATACCCTAGTAATTTATTTTGTGTTTTAGGATATGAACCTGGGGCTGATGGCGTGCCTTCATCGATTTTTCCCTTTGCATGTCAACTAAATCAGGCGGGTTTTCCGAGATCTGAGTGTGTATGCAGAGGCTGGGAGGATGGAGGATGAAAGTTGCAAACGATGGTCATGAATTTATTCTTTAACACACTTGTTGCTTTCTTCCTGTGATTGCCGTAATGCAAAGTTTTTGTGCCGCTGTCGCGTTGTTGTAAGGAAGAAAGAAAGGGGTGTAACATGTGATACGAAATTAAGCGAGGTCTAGGGTTTGGATGCACTAAGACAACACTAATATTACTTGGATATTCCTGATAAAGAGCTATAAGGAATAGAAAGTTGCCTAAGAAACGCTTAGCCTAGAAGTGAGCTGGTATACTTTGATTATCGAAGGTATTATTTGATATTTGTCAGGGCACGGGTTCACGTGACGCTGACGCAGCCTGAAACGCGGTCCATG
>AYLM01002959.1:0-11897 GCA_001625345.1 Cairneyella variabilis
CATAACTATCGAGTAGATAGTCACGTGATTGCTAAATATTGAAAAATGCGTTGAGAAAGATGTCTGCATTTCTATAGAAAGATTGACTGAGTATATATAGTGATGATCCTAGTTAATGAGACTTAAGAAAACAAGTCCTAGCTAACCGAAAGGGGTAGTACTTGCGTAGCATCAAAACTAGGGGTAAGACTACCGTTTTAGTACTGAAATATCCGACATCATTCATCTCACTCAAAAGAAAACGTCTAAAAACATTACGACGCAGCTCAGTTAGATCCCGGGCCCATCAACTGGAACGCCATTGCCTCCCAGCTGAATGGACGGTCCAATAAAGACTGCCGGAAACGGTGGCACTACAAGTTGGAATCCAACTTCACCACCGGCCCTTGGACGCCACACGAAGATCAGCGACTGCAAGAGGAGGTCCGTAAAAGGTCTGCAGCATAATGAGGAATGTAGCAGTGTGTTCGTACTGCTTGCTGGTTTTTTCCCATGCCGTGAACAGACTGACCATTGCTGATACATCGTAGGTTGCAGCATTGACCGAGTAGAAGTTCCTCTGACCACCAGGTTGGCTGCACAGGACGTTGTTGAGCTCACCATATGTGACTCATGGCAGTGTTGCCCAGTCCACGTATTCTTCCTTCTTGAACAAAGGTCTCAGATCAAGCCAGGGCAATCGAGCCTGGATTTCTGTCATGCCACGACGGAGACGACATGGGCGACGTGGGATTGCCCATCAGCTCGATCTGCCTGGAACTAGATGCTTCGGCCTTCAACTCTTCAATCAAGGGTGCCGTCGACCACGACATCCCCTTCGCATGGGCCACCTGTCCCGAAGTTACAGCGGTCGTGCACGCTGCCATAGACCAGGTCAACGAGGATCCCGCGGATCTCGATGACAAGGCGCAACTGATGGCTCTCCTGCAAAGTTTTAGCGACCACGGTAAAGAGTACAAAGAGACGGCGCTCCAAGTCGTCGTTGCTGAGGTTGTCAGCTTGCTGTTCATCGAGGCTGAGCAGATCAGCATCAGCAAACCGCTCTCGCTCTTCGGCTTGGATAGCATGATCGCTGCGCAGCTGCGAAGCTTTCTCATTGCCACCTTTGATCTCAAGGTTCTTACTTCCGAACTCCTTTCCGACGGCATCACGATTGAAATGCTGATTTCCAAGCTTAGCGCCAAATGAGTAGATTAGGGGCGCCTTGGTCGTGGATGAGGAATACACTTTATTTGCTTGTTATATATAATGTAAATACGCTAGGTCTTAAGAGTCGTTAATTAGAATTCAAAAATTGAATCTATTTAAATATACGAAAATATGAAAAAGTACTTTAATAATTTGATAATTATTAATATACTTTAATTTACAAAAGATATACAGATAGTTTATCCTAAAATATCCTAGATCCCTAAGGTTATAGAGCTTTAGAGTCTTACAGGTACACTTTCACGGGACTTTCAGCGGTGACCTTCGTAATAAAAGCTTAGTTATGTATCTCAAATCAAGTTGTCTGACTAGCTATTTAATCATTGAACAGAAAGCTCCTGCTGACTTTTGGAAGAGGCTTTGGCTGTGCTATTGACTTCCCATCTGGTCTCCTAGCAATGATATACTGTTGCTCTTCTGGCACGCACTTCTCGTTGCGAGGCTGAAATGAGTCAATACTCTCCCAAACTATCTCCAGGCCCATGGAGCTAAGGAAGTTCCGCTGCCCCTCGGCGCTCAATACCGTGGCTGTGCACATTTCTCCCATGAAGGGGACTTCATAGTCCTCGATATAAGTCCCGGTTTCATCATAGCACGAATTGTCGTTTACGTAGATATCGCTTGGCATCTGGCCGAGAGCGAGAATGCCACCTGGCTCGAGTGCGTTGGCGTATTTGTAGGCCGCGGCGTGGAAATCAGCATATGAGAGCAGGCAGTGGGAATAAATGATGAAGATGGCGGCGAAAGTGCCTTTGATCTCGTAGTCGAGCATGTCGGATACACTAAAGAGGCCCTTGACTCGGTCCTGGGCGAGCTGGATCATCTTGGGAGAGATGTCAAAGCCGACGACGTCAAGGCCTGCTTTCGCCAGCATGTCGGCGACCGGCACCCCAGTTCCACAACCAACATCGAGAACCCTTGAGCCGGGGGGAAGCATAGAGATGGCCTCTGTAATACACATTTTCTTGAATTTGTCGTCCCCATATGCCTTCTCATATTCGATGTTGAGCTTCTCGAACAGAGCGAGGCCCGCGAGGGAGCCTGGTGTCGACATAATAGCTGGGGTTTTTCGGGATGAACACTTGTTACCGGTATAGCTTCCCGAACAATCAACAGCTATATTGTTTTCTTGTTGCAAAACGCGAGGATGCCAATTTTATACCTATTGCTTGATTGACTCGCTGATAAGCAGAGGGAGACTCATCTAGAGTGGGGTCATCGCCGACTCTCTTCCGTGAATGTTAGTTTATTTCCCCTCACACGGGTTCTACCACGAAATGTGGCGCAAGACCGGGACCCCGGTTACATGCAAGTGGGCTTCCAGGGTGGAGTACTTGCAGTGTCAAGCGGGAAAGAGGTCCGTCCCTAAACTTTCGGCTGCACGGGTGCTAAGTTCGCGGAAGGATTTGTCAACGAATGTCTACCTACGGCAAGCCCGTGGTGGGGTTCTAGGGTGGGGGGTACTGAATTGTTTCCTTTGAGAGGGAAAAGGCGAGGAAAGAGTCACCTGCTATTGCAATAATTCCTACTTTCTGGGCTCAGCTGGATTAAAGCTCAATTACTTTCGGCTGACGTCTGACAACCATCAAAACTCTCTACTTTTTTTCTTTTCTTTTTTGGGGTTTCGGAAGAAGTCTGGTGGCTTCATTAAGATAATTAAAATATAATCTGATATTGAAGTTTTTTTTAACAGGCACGGATCCCATCTACTTGGAAGAAGAACCAATTAATCCAATGCGATTTTACCTTTAATAAGTGCAACACCTGCAACAAGACAACGAGTCTACAAGAACTGGTAGAACGAGGAAGGAATATATTGTTCACTGAGATCAGTGGAAGGTTTGAGAGGGTAGTCTTATTATAATTTCAGGCCTTAGCGAGGGAAATCCCTCTTATATGAATGGATATTATTATACTATATTGAGTATTTGCTTACTATTAAATGGCCTTCTTTGTTCTGGATAGGTAATGCAGGACAGTTGCATCATACAGATGCTTTTGCTGTTGGAACTTCGAGATGCATGACAGCACGGACTTATTTAGGTTACTGTGTATATTAGCTCACAAACGCATATTTACAGCTCTACCTGCAAACCAAAGAGGCGGACTAATTTACTTTGTAAGTTGGACCGTGTTAATGAAGGTATAAGAGATCAAGGTACAAGAGACATTGATCATAGATATTGCCAGGTCGATTCTCTTCCTATGTCAATGGAATGACAGTACGTGTATCTAGATAGGCTATATTCCAGATCAATCCTCCGGCGAGAAAGTGCTCCCACTATCCCAGATAGCTCTTTACTTACCGCACTTACTCATCTCGCTTTACCAGTACAACAGGTCCAACATACTGGTGCCTCGCCTTTACAGCATAATAGATAAGTGCAAAAGTGATGGTACCGCCGAACATTGCGGAAGACCAATTCATATTTGAGGCAGTTGTTGGTGTAGCGAGTGGCCAACATGCAAAGAACCAGAGAGGTGCTATAAATAGAAGAGAAGCAATGTTAATGGCAAGTCCATATCTCCCCAGCGACCATCGTCGTGGTGGCAAAGGAGGCCCTGCAGTTCGCCTCCAGATGAGGCAGCTGATACTAATAAAGTATGACGAGAGAATTGAGATACCACCGAGAGAGTTGATAGCATTTAGGGCAGTCGAAGAGCCAAGGTTGATGCAAGCAAGCAGAGAGCAGATCACGAAGGAGACACACACCGCACGAAGTGGAATATTCCAGCCAGGCGTCACCTGAGATGTCAGTTAAACTCCTCTATTGACAGAGCGTCCACTTACCCGTGACAGCCAATCCGAACCAGGCAAACCCCGATCTCGAGCAAAGGACCAAACCTGCCTAGACGCCGTAGCCAACTCGCTGATGCAGCAAAAGCCCAGCAATATAACCACCACTGCGGTCATAGCGTTTGTAGCAGCATAATTTTGGGTAGCGTTGAAAAACACTTGAATAAAAGGCTGGGATGTTGGTGTCGCCAAAACATTATTGATGTCGCCAACGGTAAAGACCAAGGTGACTGCCATGAGAATTCCGACCAAGGAGTTCGGAATTACAGCCCACATGATGGCCTTGGGGAGCGTGAGCGACCCATCCTGAATCTCCTCGGCTGTAGTATGCAGTCGCGTGAGCGTTCGATTTCAGTACGCGAAGGGAGGCACTATCTTACACATATGAACAGAGCAATCATATCCTACGAGCACGCCCATAGGCGATGTTAAGCCGATCATCGCTGACAGACCTGTGCTGGGCCATCCGCCATTGTTGGTAAATGTGACCAAGACATCCGGATGTGCACGGGGAGCCATGACCCATAGAGGTATGATTATGACGAAGAAGCCAATCACATGGAGGATCAGGATACAGCCTTCGACAAGGGGTAGCCGCGCAGCCAATACCGTGTTGAAGATGATTGCGAAAGAAATGACGGCAATCGTCAAGAGTGTACCATGGTAGTTGTGCCACACATAGTCAGGATAATTCAGAACTATCAAACCTTGGATAATGGTGCCAACCACGAAGCAAACACCCGCTAGGTAAACTTGCCAGCCTATAGCGCAGAGCCAGCCTGACAGGATTTGTGAGTGAGTGAACCCGAATAGTTGAATAGCTACGCACCAACAATGTAGCTCAAAAGCTTTTGAATCTTGGGCGGCGCAAACTCCGAGACCCAATGGTATTGGCCCCCAGCCGTAGGACATCTGAACGGCGCATCAGCACCGGTTCAATAAAGAGCGAAAAACTGTTACACACATAGACGCCATCTCTGCAATACTGGCGTAGACCAGCGACATTCCGGTTGCGACCGCGATAAAGCCCCAGAACAGGCCAGCAGTTCCTCCATCCGTCATCGCAAAGGTGAAGATTCTAGGTACAAATCAGCCAATTGCGGGTCAGGTTTGCGGCTATGAAGGGGTAAGGAAGGCTTACGCAAGTAGAAATTCCCAGGTTGCCATGAGAGAACTTGCAAAGCCAAGCATTGTGATGAACCTGAAGTTGCGCTGCGACAAGTCGGTTAGTTCAGGACGATAAGATGCATTCGTCGAGGATACATTATACATACGCGCAGGACTTGTTTCTTCCCTAGCGTAACCATGTCCCTCTTGTCGGCCGCAGTGCCTCTATACTTGGGAGGAATGCCGGCCTCATCGAGCTCTTTTTCGATGATGTCCACATCGTCAAGAGGGCTCTCAACGTCGGTGATGGCGATTTCAGGCTCTTTGGAAGGATCCATAGTGACGATTTGTCTTGGAAGGGAAGGAGGGGGGGAGGAAGAGGATTCAAATGAACGACAGGCGGGCGCCTGAAGCGGGAGGAGGCGGGGGAGAGTGGTTGACTGACTGGTTCGGATGTCTTCCGCCCACTCTATACGGCTTCTTCCTCTTTCACCATGTGCTGTGTGCCCGTGGGGGTGGGGAATATTTCCACACCAACAGCGGCATTTGCCCGTGCATTAAATGTACTCGTATACAGGGGTAATAAATGTTAAATGACGCCACATGATTTGACCAATTATATCCCTAAAAGAGATATCCTAAGCCGGTGATTGGTCAGGCCACATGGATTTTCGACCGTATTTAGACTCGCCTAACATTTATTAAGGCTTGTAATCTTATGAAGTACCACCCCCTCCCCGGTTTAACCTATACCCAACAAAGGTTTGGTTAATTATATACCGTACATCCCATCATTCGATCAGCCTAGAGACCGTAAACCAGGAGACTTTTGAGGTATTAGGAAAATCTGACCAACTACCAGCTGGGAATACCATGCGATCACAGTATTCCGACCCAAGACCGCACCCTAGTAATAAACAACCCAACCCACGTCGGCAGAGGATGTTTTTCATTCTTCTTTTCTTTTTTTTCTGTCTTTTTCGTATGTGTCGCATTTTTTGAATGTAACACAACCGGTCAGAAGGCTGCCGACACTGATGATAGGTCCTCCCAAGCCATACCCCACCCCGCCGGAGACTGCCGTAGTCAAATCTAAATTGCCCCGACGGGACGGTTTGTTCTCCACATTTGCATTAAATCCACCAGGTCCCGTCCCGGAACACTGTGGCTGCAGCTGAACCCCAGGATACTCATGGGATTCCTTCCCGGCCCCCCAGGGCCTTGACACTGTACGCCTCCAATGCCTGCGCCGCATTAGGACCCCCTGAAGTCGCGGATACTCCGCTATTATCCCCTCGCCTGGCTGCCCATTTGCGGTGATCTAATTGGATGTAACGCTTGTTTAATTGATTTACATTGGCTTACCGTGGTGCAACCAATTACGGAGGTACAGCGGTGAAGTATTGGTATAGCGCTAGCACGGGCGCCCCTGGGCGAGCTTTCACTTGCCCTGAGTAGGTAATATACAACAACAACATCACGCTTGAGCCACAAAACATCCTACCTAATTAAGGTAAGCATTGTCGTTGCAGGGGAGCCCCCGTGCTAGCGCTATACTAATACTTAACCGCTGTACCTCCGTAGAACACCGCAAAAACCCCCCTGCTAGCGTAGGCAATGGCTGCCAGACGAAGGGATGGCTTTAGGATGTTGATCTTTATGCTCTCCATTCTGTTTGCACTAAATGCCTTGCTCGCGTCGTATAATTATCGTTATGATGTCCTCTACTTGTCGTGGTGATGCCCACTACTTGAACACAGCTCCGTTACCTCAATGTTTTCCAAGGCCGCCTAGCTTAGCTGGCTGTCAGACAAACAATAGCCAGGGCTGAACCCATACGTCTATGGACAGTACTACCACCATACACTGAATCTCGAGTCGTCATTACGGATGGAACCATGTCGGCCACAGCCTCTCCCTTCCCCGTCCCCTCTGGATACTATCCACCCTTCGCTGTGGTGACCGACAAGGATCATTCGGCGTGGATCATTATCGCGACAGCTTTGGGCTTGACGTGCATTTTAATCTTCGGAGCCATCAAGACCTTCATGTTCTGGGCCACCACCAACCCCAGCGCTGCCTCCGACGAAGCCTTTCTCACCGCTTCTACAGTGCGTCCCTTCCCCAAATCCGCGATTCCCGAGCAAGATCTGGCCGTTCGCTCCTTTCTGACTGACTGAACCGCAGGTCGCTGCCGTCATCCAGTCATCTGTTGTACTAGCTGCGTGTGCTGACGGTCTCGGGAAGTCGATAGAACTTGTGCCAGATGGCAATCGTGTCAAGATACAGCAGGTAATTAGAATTCGCCTTGGTACCGCCTGCCATTAATTGTTCCACAGATGTACTATGTCAGCAACCTCCTCTTTATCATATCGCTCGGATTGTCCAAGAACTCCGTCGTCTTCCTCTTATTGCGTTTGACACCCTATGAAGAACAAAAGCGGATCTTCCAGGTTATGATAGCACTGTTGGCCTGCTGGATGGTTGCGTCGACTTTGGCTCTTGCGTTGCAATGCAATCTGTCACGCCCATGGATCTTAATTCAAGAAAGTTGTCCTAGAGCGGTGCTATAACCCCCATCCCAATCAGTTTGAAGAACTACAAGCTGATTCTCATACAGTTTCTGCGATGGGAACTTATATCCATATTTGATATCGCCTTCGAGCTCTGCCTGGTTGGTATGACCGTCTATCTCGTTTGGGGCCTCCATATTTCGCTCGGGAGTAAGATGATTGTGGTATTTGCATTTGGCACGCGTCTTCTGTAGGCATTCGACCCCAATCTATTCACAAACTAATAGCGTACGCAGTTTGATCGTCACTGTAGCCTTCCGTCTTGCAAGCTTTGATACTCTTGGTCTGACCACCAACCCCACGCTTCTCCAAGACGAGTTCATCGTGTGGACCCAGACAGAGCTCAGTTATTCCATCATGGCAGCCACGATTCCCAGTCTCCGGCCGTTCATCGAAAACTTTACAACCTATTATGGCGTAGACCCAGTGAATAGCTATGGGACTGAAAGTGGCTGTGTGAATGATGTTAATGTGCCGCCCAACCACTATGAAATGCCTACTCTAAAGCCAAAATCGAAGGGTAGCGAGTATAATTACCGCATATGGTCGGGCCCCAGTGGTAGTGTGAATGAGAGTGGCACTGGTGGAGAGCAAAGAACTGTACTAGGCTGGATGTAGTTAGTATTTGGAGCAGGAATAGCCGTCAGGTGATCATCAAGAAGGATCTTGAATGGGAGGTCATGCCTAATTTACGACGAGAAATGGCAAATGCTTAATAGAAAGGTTGGTTATGTATATTATCTATACGAGCGTAAGCCTTCGCTCTCTGATTTGGGGTACTTTTCCTTCTATCTGGATTTGGGAGTTGGCAGTCAGCTATAGCTAGAATAGAGCCGGTAGAACTTGTAGCATTAGGGAGCCCTTGGCTGGAGCAAGCATGCACATAGAAATTCATCCGCTAACTCACTCTTCAGTCCAGGATATCCCAAGAACCCCTTCGAGCCCAAGCGCCTGTAATAACAATACTTTTCGAGAGAGATTTTTCCTAGTCCGGCTTTCCGTAAATAGACAACGCACTTTAGCCTACCTAATGTATAATGAAGGAGGCTGGCTGCGGAGTCAATTCTACTTGCGATTCATTTGTTTGGGAAGTTACCAATTTTGCTTAGTTTAGGTTCTTTTTGCCCGGCCACGACATTCCATTTTTAATAGACTAGTAATAAACTGAGTACACGGTACGGTTTTTTCTTCTTTAAAACCTTCTAGGAAGCAAATAGGTGATTACATACAGCTTTCCGAGAAGTCTAGCAGACTAACCGAGGCGTGTAACCAGGTGATTTTAAGGGCTATTTCAGTCACGGCGGCACCTTAAGGTAACAGATTGTTAAACAGTCCCTGGAGCAAAAGTCTCTTTCCATCTCCCTAATATCTTCTATACATTAGAGTTCAAAAACCCACCTTCTTTAATCTTCTACCTAGAATGTTCAGGATCTAGGCATAACGATAGGCTCTAAATTCGGCTCTATTTATGCTAGGGTTTAATTCTGGCTCCCAAATATATCCTAATTTGAGTATGGCTAAATTTAGCGTTGACCCCCGGCTTATTAATAATTAATGGAATAGTTGAAATTGATCTAATAACGCTAAATGAAGTACCCTTCTAAATTTGCAGGTTAATTTTAAAAACAAAATGCATTTATAAACCTCCACATCCAAGATTCCCTTTTTATATAGAGCTTTATCAGACCTCTTAACAAGTGTTTTAATCATAGCTCCTCTAATATATGCCATCGAATCTATTATTTCTTATTTTTCAAGTTTTCTCTATCAGAATTGTTTACAACTCTGCATCAGATTGCAAAGCTCGAAATCCCGTCCTCGGCGGTCCTTCAGCTGCACCATCGATTACAGGCCCATACTTCGATTCAGACGCGAATCAGACATCGTCTCCGTAATCTCC
Source organism: Cairneyella variabilis (assembly GCA_001625345.1). Taxonomy (NCBI): domain Eukaryota; kingdom Fungi; phylum Ascomycota; class Leotiomycetes; order Helotiales; genus Cairneyella; species Cairneyella variabilis. Next base: position 9,587 of record AYLM01002959.1, read on the forward strand.
GACATCTCATCCGGGGTCGTAGAAGACGCTATCACGGAAGCTAAACTTGCAGCCGAGTCGGCAACCCCAGCTCCTCCTCCACCGAACCCGGATGAAGAGGATGAGTTTGAGAAAGATCCGTGGAACGGTGGAATGCGGTTGCTGTGGGCCCCCACTTTTGTTGGAATGTTGCAGCCAGCACTTAGTTTCCTCATGAACAAAAAACATACTTTACTCGGGAGCGCCACACGAATGATTCCTGTACGACAAACCGTAACGCTCGCTGCAATCCGAACAAGATGGCAGAAAATCTTGAAGTCGAACCCCAGAAAAAATTGCCCATCTCTGCAGCTGGCGACGAGTCTACATTAGCAACCGACAAAGAGGATGAGACTGAGACTGAGAATGAGAAGCAGAATGAGTCTGGGCCTCGCATTGAAGAGGCAGGGGAGGCAGTTGAGGCTCCCATAGCAGACGAGTTTCCTCATGGTCTAAGTCTAGTGTTTATTGTGGTGGCCATCATGCTCGCCACATTCATAATATCTCTTGATCAAGTGAACAACCTCTACTTTACCCCCAAAAATCTATCTATACACATTCTAACTTTGCCAGACAATTGTCGGTACCGCAATCCCGAAAATCACTGACCAATTCCACGGTCTCAACAAAGTATCATGGTACGGCTCAGCATACTTCATGACCTTCGGTGGCTTCCAGACCTCGTGGGGCAAAGCATACAGGTACTTTAATCTGAAGACGACATTCCTCGTTTCCCTCTTCATTTTCGAACTTGGCAGCCTCATATGCGGCGTGGCGCCAAATTCCAACGCTTTGATTGCCGGACGAGCGATTGCCGGTCTTGGTGGCGCAGGCATGGCAACGGGTGGTTTCACCATTATCGCATTCTCTTCCGAACCTAAGAGACGTCCTCTATTTACGGGCTTGGTCGGATCTGCCTACGGTTTGTCTGCTGTGGCGGGTCCGCTCATTGGCGGTGCTTTTTCAGACAAAGTTTCCTGGAGGTGGTGCTTTTACATCAATCTGCCGGTTGGAGGTCTTGCAGCCGCGATCATTTTGATCTTCTTCCACACCCCGAATGGAGCCAAGCCGATAAAGGCATCATGGAAAGAGAAGATCCTGAATATGGATTTTGTCGGCGTACTTTTGATAATGTGCCTTATTATTTGTTTTATCCTAGCCCTCGAGTACGGAGGACAAACCAAAGCATGGAGCTCTAGTGTGGTGATCGGTCTACTCGCCGGCTTTGTCGCCATTCTCATCGCCTTGGTTGTTTGGGAGTTTTACCAGGCTGAGCGCGCCGTGCTTGTGTGGCGCTTATACAAGAAACGTTCTCTCTGGGCTCCTTCAACATACATGTTCTTCTTTGCCGGCTCTTATTTCGTCCTCCTCTACTATCTCCCAATCTACTTCCAAAGCATCGACGATACCAGTCCTATCGGGTCCGGAGTGCGGAACTTGCCTATGGTTATCACCTTTAGTATTGCAGCTATCTTTGCAGGCGCGTTCGTTCAAAAAACCGGCATTGCAACGCCAATCATGCTTGCGGGTGCTGCTATCGCAACTATTGGAACCGGCTTGATTTACACATGGGACATCGGCACCCCAACTGGAAAATGGATCGGCTATCAAATCCTCACCGCCTTCGGTTTCGTTATTCCATGGCTAATCCCTATGAACATTGCCCAAGCAAATGCAGAACCCAAAGATATGTCAACAGTGACGGCTATCATTTTTCGTAAGCCCCCTCAAATATCTTAGAGAAAAAGTAATCTAACAATTGGCTCTAGTGTCCCAAACACTCGGGGGAGCTTTTAGCGTCTCAGCCGCGCAGTCAGCCTTCGTCAACACGATGATCAAAAATTTAGCAACGACGGCCCCAGACATCGATCCTATGGAAGTGATCGCAACAGGAGCAACACAGATTCGCACAGCGTTTCCCGACGACATACACGGTATTCTCCTTGCATATATGGCAGGCATCAAAGCAACTTTCGCAATTGCAGTCGGAATGGTTGGATTTGCTTTTTTGGTGAGCTTTTTCAGTCCCTGGAAGAGACTGCATGGCTCGACGGAAGCCGTTGGTTTGCTTGAGTAGAGTGTTCGAAGGGTACCCAAGGGGAGGGTCTTACCTTAACGGGTTACCCTTCAGTGTGGAGGGTAGGAAAAAGGGGGGAGGGGTAAATGTCAGGGCACGGGGCCACGTGACGCTAACGCAGCTAAAACGCGGTCTATGCGTAAAGGGTTATAACCTCATATCGGCGGCATGCCCTTCTTCCCTCCTTATCTGTTGTTCTAAGTTAATGGAGTACTG
>AYLM01002956.1:0-14276 GCA_001625345.1 Cairneyella variabilis
AGGAGAAAGCTCCGCCACATAGACGGAATGATAGGCCATCACGTGATATAGCGGGAAGTCTGGGCAGGGCCAATACCGCTGCCATGACATAACTATTAATATTTTCTTAATCTAGTGTTACTATTAAGTTTTATAGAGTAGTATTTTAAAAATCTATTAAATTAGCTAACTTAAAGAGCTACTACTTAATAAGAGATAAAATTTTAAGTAATATAGTGGGGTGTACCACGCACCTTATTTTCGCTACTTTCCACCATCTTTAGCATTAGTCACATGATAATTGAGATTCTCACTCATCATATGATCGCGCTGGTTGAAGGCACGTGATTAGTGGTTTCTTAGCATCGCTTCTTACATTACAACAATCAAGGACTATTTCCCCCTCATATTCTTTCAAGTGTCTTCTCAAGTTATCTATATTATACTTACGCGCGCTGCTCTACTTGTTCTGTTATTAGGAGCCTGGGAGCTACTATAGTCGTTGATGTAGGTGTGGTGTTTGGCTCTGCCTTGATACCCTCCTGCAATACTCATTCACATTTCATATCCATATTGGAAGGGAGATCAATGGATTGATGAACGAAGTGCCGTCTTCAAATAAATCGGCAGTGAGAAGTTTTGACGGCAGAAGAGGCTCTGACGGTAGGAGAGAAGTCGACGTCAGGAGACGTTTGACGGCAGGAGAGGTACTGCCTGGGAGATTGACGGCAGCAGAAAGTACTACTTAGGGAGCGACACGAGCGGTTGGCATGACGACTGGCAAGGGTAAGGGACGCGATGATTGAAAGAAGCGGCGGATATGGTTGGAAAATGTGCCAGAGCAACATCGACAAATGCGGCGACGGCAGAAGAGATGTTGACGATAGGAGAGATTGGCTTATATACGCTCGCTTTTCTGCTTATAGAATGAATTCTTGTTTTCACAAAGCAAAAAAAAGATTGTTTCTGGGCTTGCAAACAACCGCCACTGTGCGCTTGGGCTCTTCTCACAGTACCCGTACTCTACCGCCAATGCATACTTTCCTTTCAAGACAGAGTTCAAATACTAAAAAGGAAAGGCAGGCATTTATAACATGTAGTAAGAAAAGAAAATTTCAATAAACAACCCATGAGCAGAAAGTTCCTTTACTCAGTCTAGCAAGCAGTCTCAAACCTCGTGGTACTTACATCGTACACACCCTTCAACAGGCTACCAATCTTTCATCCTCAACCCTAATCCCACTCCTCACTCATCTACACTAACAATCCTAACATCCCATCCCACGCACCTCTTCCTCACACACCGCCCATTCACCAAATCATTCCCCTCCGCCCTCTCTACCGCTTTCTCCCAGTTATTCTCAATCTCACTTCTCACATGCCTCTTCGCGATCCTATCTCTTGCCAAAGTCTCATCAACATCGACAAACCAGGCCTCATCTACCAACCCTCTAATCTGCTTCCACGGCTCTTCATCCAGTAACAAATAATTACCTTCCAGCAACACAAACGTAGTTTCCCGTGATATTGCTATACTGTTGGTAACAGGGTCTTTAAGCGCGTGGTCGAAGCTCGGTGCATATATGACTTCCGTATTGTGTTGCATTCGGGATTCGGAGAGTGTCTTGACGAGTGTAAGGACGCCGGCAGGGTCGAATGTCCAGCTTGCTCCACGCCGTGCATATGCTTCTGCGCTGTTGGGTAGAGCATCGAGTGCGGACCGCGGCAGATGGAAACCATCCATTGGCAGCATTGCTGCGAATGGTGTTGGAGAGGAGGCATTTAAGTGGTGTATGATTTGTGCGGCGACTGTGGTTTTGCCGGAGCCCGGGGGGCCGGCGAGGATGATGAGGACGCGGTGGTGAGGGGGATTGGAGGAGCTGAGGAGACGTTCATGGAGGGCGAGTGCGCGGGAGGTTAGGGATGTGTAGATTGACTCCATTGCTGGAGGTTTAGCAGAATATTGCTCGAGGAGCGGTAGATTTTATCGAGAGCTGGTCGGGCGACTGTCGTCCGGACGGTGGAGGACATCGTGAGGAAAGCTTGGGTGAGTGGTTAGATGCTGTCATCATCAGTGTGGAATAGCAAAGTTCTATGCCCAATTTCAGACGAACAATATCCATTTATGATTCGTGTAGTCGAGAGTTCTTGAGAGAATGAGATGAGATGATGTTCAGATTCTTGGTGTCGAGAATGCGCCGGCTGCGTAGACGTGAGCACGTCTGCCGTAGCCTCTGTTGGCAAGTTACATTGACCCTTGCAATGCTATCAAATCAAGAGATGATATCTGGTATGGATATAAAAGCTCTACAACACATAAACTATTCTACTGAATGATGAGTTGAAAAGGGTGCGATAATCATGTCCCGTTCTCCAGATGCGGCGTCCCCGGAAAAGCCCCACCTTTGCCTAGTCCCCGCAAAACTCTATTCCTTCACGTGCATCGAATTTGGTTTCCGAACACATCTCGAAGTCTAATGTCACGGCCCAGAATAGTCTGTGTTGAACTCGACTTTGTTCAGATATGAGGATCTTAGAAGTATATTTGATAACTTGAAGATGAACCCTGTCATTGACATCATGAGCCAAAGTCAAGCTGAGTCTGCGTCACAGCAGCTGAGAGCGGTATGTTGTCACCGCATTGCATTGAAGGTTGAGAATTGATGCTGTTACTAATCCACCTTCTCAGTGTCTAGAATGCCAAGTATGTCTCCGACCCACCTTGGGTCTGTACTTCCGATGAAAGCAACTGACCATGAGCAGAAACGAAAAAGCAAGGTATGTCTTGGTCTTGAGTACCTTGATGGGGATATCCGTGGACTTCGGCTGACAGTGCTCCTTGCCACAAGTGTACTGGCGAAGCGCCATGTGCATTCTGTTCCCGGACTCAACGAAATTGTGTCTATCCTGCAAGGCCAGTTCGGACTCCGTTGACACGCAAGTAAGCATTCATCCTCCATTTGACTGACCCTTATTCAAACTCATATTGATTTGTTCCTCAGGAATCTTGATGCTGCCGAACAGAAATGCGAGCAGTTGACTGCACTATTCAAGTCCTTGAATCCAGATGTGGACATCGAGACTCTCCTTAAGAATGGCGTACCCTCGTCAAAAGCACCAAACAATCCGAGTCCCAAGAGCCCGGAGCAGGTCGATGAGGCAAGTCCCGGCTCGACTCACGAGTATGAGTGGCATGAAGCGCCTCTCTCGAATCATGATGAGGTTCACTCTCTGAGAGATGGGATGGCATTACTTTCTATGGATCCATCAGAGTCGGGATATCTAGGTATTTATGAGCGTCACCGTTGCCCCAACTCGCAAAATTGACCTCTTCATAGGCAGTAGCGCCGGCTCGAGCATGCTTCAAACCATCTGCTCGCTGCTCTCACTCAAAGGACCGCTCGATGATCCGTCAAAGCGAGAGCTGTCTAAACTGATTGCGACTCGACAACGTTCTGGCTCCGATGTCATATTGCTGGAAGGAGAGCTCGCCTCCTCTGCCATAACGGATAGTCTCATTGATGCATATTTTCTAATGTACAATACCTCGTATCCGGTCTTACACAGCCAGCTGTTCCGCGACACTTATGCCAATCGTTCTCAAATATCACCGACCTCCACATGGCAGCTGATATTGTACACCGTCTTAGCCATCGGTCATTGGGTGCTGAGTTCTGGTGGAGATAATGCAGACTCGCCTTACTACTTGGCAGCACGATCCCGAATGTCAGCGGGAATGCTGGAATCTGGAACGCTTACAGGGGTGCAAGCATTCCTGTTGATGGTGCCAATTCCATGATTCTTTATGCATTTTCATTGCTGATAAAATTTCAGGGTAACTATCTCCAGAAGAGAGACCGTCCAAACACTGGATATAACATGATCGGCATTGCATTCAGAATGGCATTGGGACTGGGTCTTCATCGTGAAATCTCCAAAGACGGCGAGCAGAACACTTTCAGCAAAGAGATCAGACGAAGAGTGTGGTGGATTCTTTACATGGTAGATTCTGGCTTCAGCATTACAATGGGACGGCCTACGACTGCCTCGGATGCCTTTATTGATGTCCAGCTACCTCAAAATGTCGATGACTCGGTACAGTTCCAACTTCAGCACGTTCGATTTCCAACTGACTTAAACAGCATTTGACTTCCGACGACTTTGCTCAGGCTTTGTCTCCACCTGTGGACTATCCGACAACTTACTCAGCGATGATCGCACAAGCAAGATTAGCCGTTATCGCCAACAAAATCTACAATGAATTCCTGGCCGCGCATATCAGCAATGCAATCATCAGCGCAGAACTCGCATATAAGTTTGAAGAAGAGTTACGTATCTGGAGAACATCTCTTCCCACTTATTTTTTAGACTCTGTGATACCTTCATGGTTCAGAGGTCCACGTGCCGTCATACTTTGGAAGGAGCAAAACCTGCGCATGATGCTCTGGCGCGGCGGTCAACGATCAATCAGGGCTCACGCCAGAAGTGGAACGGCGATGCAAAACTGCATTCTTGTGGCACTCGAGTCTGTTCGAGCGATATGCAGTTTTTGTACAGCGAATGGCAGACTGCATCAGGGATTGAGCTGGTATGCTACATACTTCCTCTTCCAAGCGGTCCTGGTCCTCGACGTGGGACTACTGCAAGGTCCGGAAGATCAACGGGCACCTTTATGGAGGGGTGCTGTCGACCAAGCTCGAGAGTGTCTCGCTCAGCTAGGGGTCACCAATCCCGCTGCTTTGAGATGCATCTCCGTTCTCGATCGAATACACACCCACCACCTCTCCCTGACTTCGGAGTTACAACAGACCTCTCAAAATTCTCCCGCCAATACGTTTTCAGAATTCGAAGGTCCGAATATTCAAGGCGGTCAATTCGATTTCTCGGACCACCAGGCGTTTGTGGCAGATCCTGCACTACAATTCTTCTTAGATGGCACGCCGATGACGAACCTTTTCGATGGCGTCTATGGATTTCCTAGCACTCAGGAGCATCAAAATTTTGATTACATTCCTGGCGATTTCTACAACTTGGATGATTTTGATATGTCAATTAATTGGCAAAATCCACAGAATTGAGTGTCATTTTGTTCTATGGATGCCCAGAAAATACGGGAACTTACAAGTACTTCTTCTCTATACTGGCCGAGACTGTCAGATTGGCAACCCAATATAGACCCTCCCATCACGGCCAAACTCACAAACTTCATGATGGAACTAGGTACGAAGAGCAGAAGAAAGCCTCATTCCAACAACTAATCAAATGTGATGGCAGCCTTGATGCAAGTCTTGTTCCGGATAGCATCGAGAGCTTTGCCAAAATCCTCCAACTTGAAGGTATCCGTCACAATACCACGAACATCCACCTTCCTGGTCTCCAAATAATGCACTGCACGTGGTAAGCACCACATCTCCGAGAATGACCTACTCATGTTAGCTGATTGCAATCTCCCAGATCACAGAGCATCAGGGACGAAGAGAGTTACCCAATCATCGTAATCTCATCCGAAAACACCCTCGAAGGGCTCACGTTAATCAGCGCCCCCTTCGAGTAAACTCCATAGTACACCAACTTCCCACCTCGCGTGCAATAATCAATCGCTCTCTCGAGCAGCGCATGGGATCCAGACGCTTCGACCACAACATCGAATCCATAAGGATATTTTGCCTTCACATTCGCCCATTGCTGGGTTTGATCCTTTCTGCTCAACTCAACATACTCATCCGCGCAATTCAGCTTCTTCGCTAACTCCATCTTGGGACCTTCGTTCGAGGCGAGCACGAGGTGGGCGCCACCGTTTGCTTTGAGGAGTTGTGCGAGACAGAGACCGGTGGGTCCGGCGCCGATGAGGAGGATATTCGAGCCTACTTCAGGGCGGATACGGTCCATGCCGTGAACCGCACAAGACGCAGCTTCAAACAGCGACGCCTCTTCCCAGCTCAGGTTCTCAAAATGAAACAGCTTTTCCGCGGGATATGCACAGTATTCGGCGAATCCACCGTCCACTATTCACACCCACGTCAACCTCTACACCATCAACCCTCACTTCAATCACCAATCAATTTTCTCCGCCACCAAAAAGAATGAAAAGCGAAGAGGAAGGACGTACGATGCACCCCATGCGCCAAAAAATTCTCACAATACAACATCTTGCCCTGCCTACAGTAATGGCAGTACCCACACAACTCACTATTATCCGCCGTTACTTTATCGCCAATACTAAAACCCTTAACGTTGGAACCGATTTTGACGACGATACCGCTTGTTTCGTGGCCAGTGACGACGGGCATGGCAGAGTCGAAGTCACCGTTGTGGATGTGCAGGTCGGTACCGCAGATGCCGCAGGATTTGACTTTGATCAGGATCTCGTGAGGCTTCGGCTCTGGTACTGGTATAGTTACCAGAGAGAAATTTTTGATTTTGTTGTAGCGGATAGCTTTCATTTCTGTTGGGATCACGAATTTGGTGAAAGCGCCATTCGTGACGATGTTGGTGGGTTCGTTTGCTGCTGGAGGCATTATGTCTTTCCTTTCGTTTCTGGTTCTGGGAGGTGGTGCAGTGATGAAGTGAGAAATCCGAGATGTCTCGTTTCTTTCCGAGTTCGCGTCTTGCCCTGGAGATGACGTGGTTCTGCTGAGAGTTTGATTTGAGCTGGCCTTTTTCAATTTTCTGTGGAAGGAGCATATATATGCCATCCCTCCTGGCCCTCCATGCATCCTATCCGATGTCTTACCGAATCTCAAACTCTACCCCCCCATACAGTGAGGGGCATAGGAGTGGTGTGCTCCGAGAGCAAGTTGTCCGAACTCAAAGGGTGCTGATCACGTGCGAGTCGGGGCACAGTGCTCCGACGTATGAGGAAGGTCACTTGAAGTCCACGCAGACCAGGAAACTGTCTCCCAAGTGTTTGTCGGGCGACAGTGCTCCGACATTTTAGGAATACTGTCCTCCGCCAACAACTGGAGAACATGCTTTCGCTTACACCCGACAGTCTGGGGCTGGGGGAAAGGCTGGGATGGGCAGGTAGGCGACAAATGCGGGGATTCTGGGGTTGACGAGCTGTCTCCTGAGACGGGATGAGGAGACATGGGAGTAATTATTTAAACTCACGATATTTCCTTTACGATGATATCTTCTTGTCTTGTTCAAGCAGAGTCAACAGCTTTATCTATTGAGCACACATTTCCACTACTCTTTTCCACGAACTCCCTGTCTTTTGGGTATCCTTAGATACTAGGGAAGTCAACTTCCTATCTTACCCCTATTCATTACCCTTCGCCGATATCTCATCACAATGGTCGCCGCACGAGGAATTGCCATAGCCGGCGACTTAGAGCTCTCTTATGGACCAGCTGGTAGGCCTTTCCACTCCCATTCCCCAAACTCTCGCAATACACAACCAGCATCGTAACACATCAAAACAGGCTACAAAGGCCTCCTCAAAGAGCCCTACATCTTCTTCCTCGCATGCTTCGCCAGCATCGGAGGCGTGCTTTTCGGGTACGACTCTTCTCCCTCACCAGAGCTCAAACACCTCCTTCAAACACCTGCTGACGCAGAAACTGTAGATATGATCAAGGCGTCATCTCCGGTGTTCTGGTCATGAGTAGCTTCGTAAGTCTCAACTCCTAACGTGGCCTAGCAAACGCTAATGTCGACGACTTCCTCACAGGCCAAACAATTCCCCACCGTCTCCTCCAACGCCACACTCCAAGGCTGGATGGTCAGCATCCTAACCCTCGGCGCCATGTTCGGAGCCCTCATCAACGGCCCGATCGCCGATCGCATCTCGCGGCGTTGGTCGCTCCTCCTCGCAAACATCGTCTTCCTCATCGGCTCCATTATCCAATGTTCCGCCGTAAGCATTGCGATGATTTTTGTAGGGAGGTTTGTAGTGGGGCTTGCTCTTGGATGCTGAGTATGGTTGTGCCATTGTACCTGAGCGAGTTGGCACCACCAAATATTAGAGGGAGCTTGATTGCGTTGCAGCAGTTGGGGATTACGGTTGGGATTATGGTTGCTTTTTGGTTCGCCACCCCTCTGTGCCATCCTTCGATACTCCTCCTCGTTTCTCAGAAGCCTGAGATAACTTTGAGACAACTAGAGGTTTCGATTCCGAACCGATCTGGCTAACTTCTCGCACAGGCTGGATTACGGCACGTAGTATATTGATGGAATAGGAGAAGGTCAAAGTCTAGCAGCATGGCGCTTCCCCCTCGCGCTGCAATGCCTTCCCTCCCTCATCCTCGCCACTGGAACGTTCTTCCTCCCTTACTCCCCTCGCTGGCTCATGTTCAAAGGCCGCGAAGACGAGACCCGACAAACCCTTCTCCGCCTGCGCCGTGTCGCAGCATCTGACCCACGTATAAATCTCGAATTGCTTGATATCAAAGCAGCATGTATCTTCGACACCGAATCTATCGATGCTCGATTCCGGGGTATCACCTCCCGCCCCTTGCTAGCGATAAAACAATAGCTTGAGCTCCTGACCGTCCCGCACCTCCGTCGTCGGCTCGTCATCGCATGTCTCCTTCAAATAATCCAGCAATTCACAGGCATAAACGCAATCATCTATTACGCGCCACAGATTTTTCAAGCCATAGGCCTCACCGGTAACTCTGTCGACCTCCTCGCTACGGGCGTGGTGGGTGTGATTAATTTCTTCAGCACGATACCGGCGATTATGTTTTTGGACCGCTGGGGTAGACGCAAGGTCTTGATTATTGGGGCTGTGAATATGAGTATTGCCCATCTCATCGTTGGTACATTATTCGCTGTGTACCAACACAGCTGGAGTACTCACCGCTCGGCGGGTTGGGCAGCGGCTGTGTTTATTTGGTTTTTTATATCGAACTTTGCGTTCTCAATCGGTGAGTTCGTTTTCTTTTGCCCAGGCGATGTCGAATTTGTACAACGGCTGATGTTTGAAATAGGCTGCGTAAACTGGATCATGCCCTCCGAGATCTTTCCCCCTGGTGTCCGGTCCAAGGCTGTTGGAGTTGCCATCTCCAGCAATTGGCTTACGAACTTCATTGTTGCACTCATTACGCCACGTATGCTCAGATCCATTACATTTGGCACGTTTTACTTCTTCCTCGTCTTTTGCCTGATTCTGATAGCTTGGATCTACTTCTGTGTTCCAGAAACGAAGGGTTTAAGGATCGAGGAAATGGATGCGTTGTTTGGCGGCAATCAGGGAAGAGAGGATTTGAGACGCGTTGGGGTTATTAGGCGGAGATTGGGACTCGGAGTTGATGGGGAGGAGAGTGGTGAGAGCTTGGGTGACGGGGGAGACGAGAAAAAGGGGCAGGAGGTTGAGGTCATGCATCATGAAGCGTAGGCTGGCGACCGTGTGGATCGCGAGGCATTGTTGGGCTGGATGCAATGGTTTCTTATATAGTATTTGCTATTACCGAGAAGTATTTTAAGGAATGAGATCTTTCTACTTCATTTACCTTTTCTCTTTACGGTACGCCCTTTATTAAACCACTTACCATCTCGTCAGATATCATCTCAATCGAGGGTTTTCATGAGCCTGAAAAGCGGCTCAGTAACGTCGGCACCTCTTCTCTTGAAAATGTAAAGGCTTTAAAAGTTCCACACCCCTTGTGACTCAGAAGAATAGCTACACTGAGCCTTTATATATGCTACACGTCTCCGCAAGTTCATAAGGTGTTCGCCTCGTGTCTGTCGGATATTTCAGTACTAAAACGGTAATCTTACCACTTATTTTTAGTGCCACGCGAGCACTACCCCTTTCGGCTAGCTAGTATTTCTTTTCTTAGGTCCCATAGACTGGGATTATCATTATATATACTCAGTCAATCTTTCCATAGAAATGCAGACATCTTTCCCTACGCATTTTCCAACATTCAACAATCACGTGACTGTCTGCGGATATTGTGCGCTTTCGCGCAATAACTGCATGCTTAAGCGGCCGTGCATTGGGAACCTATGTGTCCATATTGTTAGCAATTGAAGCATTGTTTGAGCTTGCAGCCTCGACCGTAGTATTCGCGCTGTTACATCGCCGCCTCGATGACGAGACCCTCATCAATTGCCATGTTCGCGTGTTCGGGTTTGTTATACTCGACGATAAGGGAGGAAGCTTTCTTGTTTTGAATCGTTTTGGGGGAGAGGCATCCGACGAACTTTATTTCCACGCTTTTAATGATGCAATTGTTTTCTATCTTGATTAGTTCTATAATTTGCATTTAGTTGTTGGCGTTGACTTTGTTTACCAGAACTCTATGGACTAGGACTCGTATGTCTCTTCTAGAACCTCCGTTTTTGTGCCTAGGGCAGATAATCACTCTGTTTTGCCCTTAAGGGTTTCCTCCCCTTCGATTGTGCTCGTATATATTATAATGTCTCTACTCTTGAGTTGCTTAGCTGCCGTGATTTGGTTAGCGAGGTTTGCAATGGTCGGGTTCGCCGTGAGGGCTTGAGTAATTCTTTCCTTAATGTCCTTTTGCGTGAGCGTCGTAGGGCTTGAATCAAGTGACTATCCCTTATTTTGACTTTAATCTCTTGGTCAAGATGGCATGATGCCGTCTTTGGGAGTGTACAGGTTCGAGGCTATCTGAGTGGCGCGAGCGTGGTGGTTCCGGGGCGAGTAGCTGCCATTTGCACCCAAAGGCAAATACTCAAACCCAAATTTAATAACAATGAGCTATATAGTCATATACTATCCCAACCTTGCTTGATGATTTTGACCTTCTCGTGGATGTCCCTTGTTCTTTGAAGCCATTTCAGATCTCCACGAAGAGCTCTTGCAATGTCGATTGGTCGCAGCCTTTCTAATATATTCGGTAAAGCTATCGATGAATGGATTAATGACGTTGATCGGGATTGGCTTTTGTCGCGCCATTACCTATAGCTTTGCTCCTTCGTCAAGGAGTATAATGCCGTGCTCAAAGTAGTGGGGAGCAACTTTGCCCATTTCCGGCCATTTTGTCAACTGAGTCACGTGAGGGTAAGATTTAGTGATAATAGACTTGATTGATCCTTCTATATAGCGAGTTCTAGTCTATTATATAGGCTATGAAATAAAAGGTCTTCAGGCTAATTGCCACTAAACACAGCCTAAGCTGAGTGCTTAATTCAGGCCTCGTCGGCGATTTTATGTTTTCAGCGCTTCAGGCCTAGAGTGTCCCCTGAAGCGACCCCTGTACAGCTGACACATTTTATTAGGCTCATCTTGGTAAGACGGGTATTGGGCGATACCTGTGTCGCCAGAGAGTAAAATGACGCGTAAAAACAACAGCCTTCTTTCTCCAACACACTTTCTACCGAAGGTCTTAATATTAAATCAGTCTATTCTAAACCCCCAACACCATGCTTAAATTTCTATAGACAACGCACTGCCTCGGCCTCCTCCTTTACTACAACAACGACCCTTTGTTTATTCTAAACCCTTTCTACTCTCTATACCACAACGGTAAGGCTCCTCGAAAGGTGAAATCGAGCAATGAGTAACGACCCAACAGCGACCATGACCATGACACCGCTGAAGATGGACGCGGCACTGTATCCGTAGCGACTGATCAAGGCCCCATTAATAGGAGTCCCGCTTAAACCTGCAATGCTCGCCACAGCCATGCCCATGCCCAGGTAGGTCCCGATATCCGAACGATTCGGACACGTCTCGGCGATGCAGGGCGAGTATAGCGAGACGACGCCACCGGAGAAGAAACCAAACAGGGCGGTGAAGACGGTGATGGAGGCGTTCGTCTCCGTTTTTATCCAGCAGAAGATCAAAATGGCGCTGCCAGCCGTCATAAAGATGTTCATGTTGAGGCGGCCGAACTTGTCGCCAGCATAGCCAGGCAGCGTACGCCCGAAGAAGGACATCGCATTCAGGATGGGCACCTCGTAGGCGGCCATGCGCGTGCTCTCGCCGTGCGCCAGGCTGTAATTGACGATGTAGAAGATGGGAGTGTACATGCCGAGGAGCGTAGCGAAGAAGGCGATATTCAGGCAGACCCAGGGCAAGCTGGTGAAGGCTTCAGCGATGAACAGACGGCCCTTGCGGCGGGCCGCGTGCTCGGAGATGACCAACGACGTGAAGCTGAGGAGCGTCAGCATGATGAAACCGAGTATGCGGACAGACCATCCGAAGCCGATGTTGGACTGATTGAGGAGCCGGTCCAGGGCGATTGGGAAGATGACGCCGCCGACTGAGGCGCCACTCACCGTGATGCCCATGGCCCACGCGCGCTTGGTTGAGAAGTATTGGCCAACGGTCGAGACGACGGGAGTAAAGAGCATGCCCGATGCTAGGCCGCCGGCGATGCCCTGCGACAGGATGAACTGGTAGTACTCGGTACAGAGGCTCGTCATCATGACGGAAAAGACCATGAGGAAGGAGGCGGGGATGACGACGGCCTGGAGAGGGAGGAAAAAGTCAAAAAAGGTCATCTCAGAGGGGAGGAGGGGCGGAGGGGCAGAATCGTCGTTGACGCTTTTCAGAGTGGATGGGAATGTGTCCTACCTTGACGCCGTGACGGTCTGCCAGGGGTCCGCTCGCGATGCCGCCAAAAAAGAGCAGGAAGATCTGGAGCGACCCAATCCAGGAGATGTTGCTCGGCGTTTCCTTGCTCAGCATGTGTTTCCCGTAGTACGTTTGATAGGTGCTACAACAAGAAGAGTCAGTTGAGTCCACCTAAAGGTGGGTTTGCCGTCTGATTTCATGTATTGTCCGACTGCATAACCGTCAGCTGAAAAGAAGCGGGGATGGACCTACCCAAACGAGTTGATGTATCCAAAAGTGCACATGTTACACGAGAACGCCGACAGCACCACCAGCCAGGCCTTGATACCTCCATCGGGAACTGGCTTTTCTTGGGGGCCGACCTTAGCGCTGCTCTCTTCGCTGCTTGGTGTCGTGTCATCTGGCATTGGGAGGTCCGGCTTGGACATGATTGACGACAAGCGAGTGCGAGAAATGACTGAAGGGAGGGACGCGAGGATCATGAGAATGGAGAGAAAACAGGAAGATCCGTCGCAAGAAGAATAAGAGTCGCCTACGAGTACGACAACAGCAAGAGCCCTCGGTCGATATGCCTCCAACTCGTCAGGCCCTTAAATACGACTTGTGTGCGGACTTTGCACTTCACTTGGTTATTGCCGCGGACTTAAAACGCTCCGTCAAAAGGGGGGCGTGTGGAGAACTAGTAAAATGGCATGAGGCCACAAAGGAGCAACGAAAACATTTTTGTTACTGTAAGGCACCCCCGGGAAAGGCTCGGGGCGATTTACCCGCCGCCACCCGCCGCCAAGAAGTGGATCGCGCAAAAGATAAAGTAGGAGGCCTGTTAGGAGGAGAAAATAGTGGCCGATTTTAGCCCGTGCTCACGAACACTAAATCCGACTTCTGGTTCAAATATTAATATACCCACTGAATTAAAACTTCTAAAAATATTCGTGAGAAGACTATTTGACTTCTTAAAAGCCCTAAAATCAAGATTTAACAAAATCTTTCAACTTTTGCGGAAGTTTTGTTATTACTGAAATAAGGGTCTTAAGGTACCAGTTTCGGCCACCTTTTTCTCCGCCTGACAGGCGGTCCCGATCAAAAGTCCCAAGATTACAGCGCTTGATCCACTATAAGGCCCAGACTTCCGGGGCACACTCGCTGGACGAGCTTGTGGACGCGCTACCTTACTTATTAGGTAGATACGTCGCATCTAGGAATGAGATGAGGTGACATTATTATACCTATCAGCCGCCTCATAACAGGCACGCGGGCCCTGAGTTCCTCCGCCCTGTTCACCTTAAGCTTCACTAAACTTTACTCGCAATATTGCAAACAAACGGGTGCAGATGGTACGATTAAAATGGTAGTAGCTCGCATAACTTCCCCACCAATATATACATGCTAACATAGCACAGCCTACGTCTTAATCTCCGTATTTGAACTTCAACTTCAACTTCTTCTTCGACTTCTCACTTAATAATCTATTTTAAAGTCTTCGAGTAATAATAGTTATTAAATCCTACCGATTATAATAGCAAATATTTTAGTGTACGACGGTATAACAAGAAACGCAAGCTTAAACTAAAATGCACGATAATATCATATTTAAATGTAGTAGTCAAACCCGACACTATGTCTGACTTGTGAAAGTGATGATGGGGAAGTTATGCAACTTACTGCCATTTTAATCGTACCCGTACCCGTGCTATCGAGCAGATAGTCACGTGATTGTTGAATGTTGAAAAATGCGTAGGGAAAGATGCCTGCATTTCTATGGAAAAATGGACTGAGTATATATAGTGATAATCCCAGTCTATGA